>JABUQX010066845.1:0-21484 GCA_015478945.1 Trachelipus rathkii | reverse complement strand
CTGTTGCCAGCATTGAATCTGTTTGGAGTGTTTAACCGTTTCCATTTTATCGTGAAACGCTTTCGCGTTTTCGTGTGTCGCTTCATCGATATCGACATATACTTTAATGCAGAAATGATGTTTCAAACCTCACTGAAAGTGGTCACAAAACGATTAGTATCATTTGCTTTCTAATTTTTCTGCACATTGCAACTTACTATTGTTTCGTTACTAATTTCAAACTTTCGTCCGTATCTTGGACGTTTTCAAAAAATAGTTTTATTTTTTAGATTTTAACAATTTAATATTATGTTTCAGTTTAACTAATAAAAAAATATAAACAAAAGAAATAAAATGTGTAGTTTTAAAGAAAAGTTAGCCTACATTGACTTTTTTGTTATTTAAAAATGTTTAAAAAATGTGCATTTCATTATATTTTATATTTATTATTGGTTTGTGTTTCCTTAAGAGAAATGATTTCCCGAACTTTCTTCGCAAATTATTCTCTATTATGATGGAAAAGTTTTTATTGTGTTGACTGAAATATTTTCTATTTATGTTCTGTCTTTAAAATGTTGAAATACTTTGCTCGGCTTATACTTATTCAACATTCTCATATTGATGGTATTCGTTGTGTATCCGATATAGGCGGCGTTACAACTTTGGTGAACATTGAAATTAAATTTACTTCTACGTTTATTTTCATGCAAATGCGCTTCACGAGTAGCGAAGCACGAGCTCAGTTTCAAGTGGCTTATAGTAAGATCTTAATATAGCTTCTTCCATCTTTGCTTTGTGTTCTTTTAACATTAATTTTAATTTGTTTTCCTCTCTTTTTGTTGACTAATACTTTCAGTTTTGTAATATAATATGATCTTATATCGTTTTCTTTTTCATTGGTGGTGTTGGCCAATAAATTATTCAAGGTTTTCTTTATAGTTCCCTATAATGTACTATGGGAAGTTATTATTTATTAGTTCTGTGTTATTTTTAGTTGTTCACTTGGTTTACCATGAAGTTTACTAAAAATGATGCATTCTTTGGTAGCAATTTTGTAGCTTAGAGGAGTGAAGGGGTCGAAATTCAAGAATATGTTCCTTTATCTGTAGATAAAGGAACATACATCTCTGTCTCTGTCTCTCTGTCTCTCTGTCTCTGTCTCTGTCTCAGTCTCTGTCTCTCTCTCTGCCTCTATCTCTCTCTGTCTCTGTCTCTGTCTCTCTGTATCTGTCTCTGTCTCTGTATCTGTCTGTCTCTGTCTCTCGGTCTCTCTGTCTGTCTGTCTGTCTCTCTCTCTCTCTCTCTCTCTCTCTCTCTCTCTCTCTCTCTCTCTCTCTCTCTCTCTCTCTCTCTCTCTCTCCCTCAGAAGAATTGATTTAGTAAATTTCATTTTAATGGTCTGTAATTTCTGGATACGATATTATTAAAACATGAAAGGTGAACATTAATTTGTTTCTTTTTTTTTATTCCGTTTGAATTTTTATGAGTCGGAGCCAGGTTCAGGAGGCTTGAGTCGAAGATAGGTTGACCCTAAAGCATAGCTGGAGCCGGGTAGGAGGAGCCGCACTGCCCATAAATTTATTTTTCCGAAACCGGATATATAAGCTCCACATCCCTAATAAGTAATAATAATAATAATAATAATAATAATAATAATAATAATAATAAATAATAATAATAGTAATAATAATAATATATAATAATAATAATAATAATAATAATTAATGATTTTAATAATATATGTAGCAATATTTATCGTAATATCGTTTTGAAGTCAAATAATATGTCAATATTTATAATATAAACTTTGATAACAAAAATGTCTCATATATCATCTGAAACAAAAATGTAGTAATATTAATCTTCATATATAATAATACAATAATAATCAATAATAATAATAATAATAATAATAATAATAATAATAATAATTAATATGGTTTACAAGAAAATAAAATTTAAAGTCGTTAGTAGTAGTTAAATTGTTTATACTGTAATGGAAAGATTATTCTTTTGTTCAGTCTCAACTGGCGGCGCTAAGTGGCATCATACTTATACGACACATTCATAATATATATATATATATATACATATATATATATACTCTATATATCTATATATATATCTTATATATATACTCTATATACTATATATATATCTTTAATAGAAATATATATATATAGATATATTTATGTTATGTGATAAATCATACATATAACCTATACATATATACATAATAATAATAATATATATATATACGCTATATATATATATATAACCTTATATATATATATATATATATATATATAAATATGTATTCATATATATATATATATAACATATATATATATAAATACTATATTTCAATATTTTATATCACTAATTTTAGCGTAATAACTCCATCATATATATATGTAGTAGCGCTATAATAATATATATATATGTAATATAATAATATATATATAATATATAACAATATATTAATAATATATATATATATATCACTTCATATCTATAATAATATAATATATATATATATATATATATATATATATATATATATAATATAATATATATATATATATATATATATATATATATATGGTTTATATATATTTATATATCTAAGTGATGAACGTTTTATAAGTTCCAGACATGAAAGGATGCAAGACATGTCAATATATATTTAATAAAAATATTAAGATTTATTACTATTTAATTATACTCCCTTTTCCTTTATATATAAATTCTAATTAAGTTGCCTTTACCCTTTTCAAAGTTCTCTCTTGAAAAAGCAGAGGAAGCAATTGCATGCCTTTGAGTAAAATAGGTCGTAAATCCAAATTACAGTTATTTTAATTATACCTTTTTGATCCTTGAAACATTTACCTACAACTACACGTTTTATTATAAAAAAAATGGAGTAACTTCAAAAGATAATGATAGTTATTTTAATGTCTACTTTGATCTTTTTGAAAGTTCCCCCCCTTGAAAGAAAGCAAAATTTTCAATTGCATGCCTTCTAATTAAAAATTTTGGCAAAAATCCAAAATGAATATTGTTTTAGTTTGATACAATGTTCTTTTATTTTTGGGGAAGTTTTCCTTTGAGAAAGCGAAATGGTCACTTGCATGCCTTCTGAGATAAAAGGGAATATACCCAAAGTGGAAATTATTGTTCCTTTAATGCATACCCTTTGGGTTTGACAGCTACCCCTTGGATAAACATTGTGAAATTGCATGCCTTGTAACTAACAATAAAAAGCATAAACGCAAAATGAAATTGATAGGTATTTTAATTCATAATTTTTGACCTATTAAAATTTATCCATTGAAAAAAGCAAAACTTACAATTGCATGCCTTCTGAGTATAAAGGACATAAACCCATTATGAAAATCGTAGTTATTATATTACATATCTTCTAATCTTTTGAAAGAATAGTTCTTCATTAAAGATTTCAAAAACATTATAGCGAGCCCCGCTTCAGTTGTATCGCTCAGGGTATAAGAATCATCAGCGGAAACTATCCTAAATATCAATGAGGGAATATCCTATGAGTGAAACGCGTTTGAGATGAGGGCATTGTGTTTGTGTGCAATAAATATATATATATATATATATATATATATATATATATATATATATATATATATATATATATAATATAATATATATAATAATATATATATATAATTATATATATATATATTAATATATATATATATAATAAATTTTATCCCTACACTGGCAAAAATATATTATTATTCCAAAAACTAAAAAACCCAGGAAAAATTGCCTCAAACCCCCTCCTTCCTATCGTCCCAACCTACTACCATATACACACTACAGTATGTAAACTCCGTAGAAAAAACTCATACTAACACATAATAAAACCACAACATCCTCAAACAAACGTTCAACACAGCTTCCAGCCCAAAAAACATCTGAACCCACAAAACTGCTCTCCAAACACCATTCAACCAATAATAAATAGCTTAAATCTCAGGCCCCCTCCCAAACATCAAAAACACTACTTATAGCAATCACATAACAAAAGCTTGATACAGTCCCAAGACACAATCTAATTCACAAAATAATACAATCAGATCAATCCAAACTAATTTAACGAAATGTTACCCCAACTTCATTCAGGTATAACAGCCCCAAAATACAGATCAGGACAAGAAATCACTACAGAAATAACAATGCGACCTCAAGGAGCAATCCTATCTCTACCTTATTCAATTTATTTCACAACCGACTACCAGAAACCAACAAACAACACCACACAAATTATAACAACTTACGCAGATTGACGATTCATAAACCACGCACCACACAGGAACCTAGACACCGACCAATTCTTCGAACCCAACAATACATTAAAAACCCGAATTTCAAACCTTGGCTAACTACAACAGAAGTCTGCATTGCATAAATAATTCGTCTATCACATTAATTACAACAGACCGCCAACTCTGGTATTACTAACCCCCAAATCTTCAAAAAAACATTGCTATCCCAATAAACAAAACATCCAAAATTTGGAGTAATCACTGTCAAGAAAAAAAAACGTTCACAAAAAAAAACTGAAAACATAACATCAGCGGGAAATTAAACATACTAAGAACCATAGCACTGACATTAATGATAAATAAAAAAAATATTTATCATCATCTACCCAAACCAATACATCGGTTTCCAAAACACTAAAATTACCACACGTATGTGGCACCCATTATTAAACTAAGGAAACTGAGAAATACCTCAAATCCCCAAAAAGCAAGGCATTCGAATTATACAGGAGTACAATACAAACTCAACCAACAAAAACACTTACACGAACGAAAACAAAAATATACCCATAGATAAACATTTAGAAAATATAGCAGCACGAGTGTCTACGATAAAACACAAAAAACACCTCCTACACCCAAGCCACACTGCACTTTTCAACTCTACTAACCACAGGTTAAAACAACCTCCATCCTCTCCCAAGCCTGACAAATACACACACACACAACACACATATATATTATATATATAAATATATATAAAATATATTATATATATATATATATAATATATAATATTAATATATATAATAATATTTATATATATATTATATATATATATATATATATATATGATTGTGATGCAGGTAACATCCGCATCCGCATCCGCGAGAGCCATTCGCACATTATTACAGAATCCGCATCCGCTCCGCGCTTGCCCGCGATGTTGCGCGGATGTTTATTGTCGAGATTTAAAAAAGAATTTTATAATAAAAGAAATACTCAACAGAATTATGATACAAAAAGCTGCGTCTTTTATGGGTTGAAGGCATTCAGAAAACGGCTTGATATTCCATATCTAATGTTATCAAAGACATTCCAACTCGCCTGGAATAGTACCACTTCATATGATGAAAGAAGTATTGCTCAAAAAAGTTAACATCCTTATTAATGTGGAAAATGACATTCATATCACACGTGCATTAAAGGCTACTTAAACCATTTTGAAGAAACTAACCAAAAAAATCAGCGCATCTACAGCTCTCGTCTCCGATGTAATACCATAATCTCAACTCTAAGGAAGCATTTTTGAACCATCTTCAAAATGAAAATGATACGGTTTAAAAAGAATGAAAAATGTAATTAAACTAGAGCTAGAAATACGCTTTGGTGTGGAAAATTAATGACCATCATAATACCAAACTTTGGAGAAGAAGCATGAAAGGCAAGTTTTTTATGTAGCTATATTCTTCACAGATACATCGTTACTTTGTGTTTGCAGTTGTAAAACTTCATTCAAAACAGTCTATTAACTCGCAACCCATTAAAAGAAAAAAACGAAAATCTACAGAAACAACACTTTCTACAAGTAAATCAATACAGGTTAACTAAAAAAATTTCTACAGTCCAGTAGTGATGAAAGAACACACGCAATTGAAGTATTTTAGTGCAAAATGCATTGAAAACTATCATAAAGAAAAAACGATTAGATTCAAATGATGATCCAGATCAGTTAGTGAAAGTTAAAGAAAACATGGTACCCATCGCTTGAGTAAACTGAAGGAAACACTTGCCTGTCCTCCAACTTATGTGTCCAAGTTCGCGATATACAGACTCTCAGCAGAAAAGCCAGAAAAATTGATGTTTCTTCAAGCCCAACCTTCCTAGTTTATGTGAATTCAATACTAGTGCCAAAAAAGTTATATAAGCCATTGTAAAATCTCTTTCATTAAGGCGGAGGCTTGGGGAAAGAGTTGGTGGGGTGGACATTTTGAGTTGGGTTCCAGTCCGTACCCTGGAACAACAATTATATAATAGAGTGTGGGCATAAAACTCGAAATTATAATAAGATGAGGCATTATATATATATATATAATAATTAATAATATATAATAATATATATATATATATATATATATATAGATATATATATATATATATATTATATAATATATCAAACATCCCGCACCGCAATATTAAAAAAACAATGCCGCATCCGCATTCCGCGCGATGACGAAAAAAAATGACAATCAGCTGCATCCACTATATATATATATATATTATAATAATATATATATAGATATATATTATATATATATTATAAAACTTATATATATATAATATATATATATATATATATATATATAAATATATAGCAGAAAAGTATACTAAACGAACATCCACCAGAAATTGCATCTGATTCCACTTCGACTCCAGGACAGTCCAATCATTTTTTGGCCAACTGAAGATCGACTCACCACCAAACCTGAAATGCTAGCAAATACTAGCGTTTAAACTAACCAGATCACATCAAAAAAAATCTGCACAAAAATGGTCAACCAGGCCCCGGAACCTATATAAATACTATATATATATATATAAGTATAATATATATATTAAATAATAATATATATAAATATATATTATATATATATATATAATAAATAACTAATATATATATATATATATATATATATATATTATATAATATATACGGTAAATATATATATAATATATCTATATATATCCGTATATATATATTATAATATAATAATATAGTATATAATATATATATATAATATAAACTATATATATATATAATATATATTATATATATAATATATATTGTGGGATGTTTTTTACTGGCTATTAGGACCGAGGGTCACAACCCACCGAAATTTATGTTCATGTCAGGCTCCATAATTCAAACTTTATGAAAAATTGACGCTAAAAACCCGTAGCCTCCCCATCAAAAACTTTTCCACATGCACTGACGGTAACGGTCATTCTTGATCCTAATTAAACCCTCCACCCCCTTCTTCTTCTTCCACAGGAGAAAATTCCTCCCATTAAAACCCGAAGGAGGAATTAACTTTATGAGCGGAAACAAATAAAAGGGAAGACGGAAGGGGTTAATTCTGAACGGCGTTAATGATCTTCAAATAGAGACCTCTCTCTCTCTCTCTCTCTCTCTCTCTCTCTCTCTTCTCTCTATATATAAATATATAAATAAAAAAAATTTATATAATATATATATATATAATAAAAAATATATATATATATAATATATATATATATTAATAATATACTGAATATATATAAAATATTTTTACAAATATGAAAAAAATAAATATATAATCTGTCTGTCTGTCTGTCTGGTCTGTCTCTGTTTCTTCTCTCTTCTACTACGCCTCCTCTCTCCTCTCTCCATTCTCTCTCTCTCCTCTCTCCTCTCTCTCTCTCTCTCTCTTCTCTCATCGCTTACCGTCTCCTCTCTAAGCCTTGTATCCATCTCATTCGTTTATACTCTCCACATCTCTCTCTCTCTCTCTCTCTCTCTCTCTCTCTCTCTCTCTCTCTCTCTCTCTCTCTCTCTCTCTCTCTCTCTCTCTCTCTCTCTCTCTCTCTCTCTCTCTCTCTCTCTCTCTCTCTCTCTCTCGTCCTCTCCTCTCTCCTCTCTTCTCTCGTATAAGATTATTGATCTTGACTATAGGAGGCGATGAATTGTGCTAATAATTTAACACAATTATTTTAGCAATGGAAGACATATTGATTTAATGACAAAATTCGAAAACAAATAAAAATATAAATAAATTAGATTATCAATATATAATACTTTTACGTAAAAAATCTATTTTCTTTTTCTTGAATATTATTATTATTATTATTATATTAGTATTATTATTATTATTATATTATTATTATATATTATATTTATTATTATTATATTATTATTATTAATATATTATCCTTGAATAAAATTAAAAAAGAATTGTTAATACTATTTAGTGATTTGATATCTCAGAATATTTCTCTCTGATCCGTCATCATGATCATGACGTCATGATCATGATGATGTGTAAGTTTCTATTTTTAGACCAGTTATGTTGGTTCCTGGCTCTGCATCCAGATGGGGACATTCTAAAAATATGAAAAGATTAAAATATTAATTTATATAATAATATAATATATATAATATTATATATATAAAATAATATATATAATATATATTAATATAGTTTTTGATTGTTGTTAGGCATAGCATGGGTTTAATACTCTATATATTAAATAAAATATAATAAAATATAATATATATATATATAATATATATAATATATATATATACTATATATAATATATATATATATATATATAAATTACATTATATATATAAATATAATATACTATATAATAGATAAATATATATATATATTATACGATGTTATATATAGATAAATAGATAAAACTAAAAGAATAAAAGGAGATTTAAGTTATCGAGAAAGGAAGAAAGTCCCTTCCAGAATGTGTTTAGAGAAGCAGAGGCGTGACAATGCATTATAGAAAAGGATTTTGAATTAGCGAGAAAGAGTTTAGACCAGTGGAGACAAAGTCGACGGATGTACACAGGCAGACACAAATGGTAAGTAATTTAAGAGTAGAGGAGACACGACTTAGATCGTACTAACAGGAAGATAGAGATGAGAGAGAACGGCAGAGAATGAGAGACCTAACAAGGCTTACAATGATACGATACGAGAGGAGAGAGAATGCACGACATGAATAATGTAAAACCCTCATAGTACGCAGAAGTGACTGCAGAAGAGTTCTGGAGTTGTGAGGGTGAGAATGTAAAAGAAAGGAAATGCAATAACACGCCACATAAATCAGCCGCATGTTCATATAGTGGGAAAGATTTTTGATTTAATAATGTGATTTAATTAATAAAAGGGAAAATAAATAAAATAATAGAAGGATAAAAGACTAGCAAAAGAATAGCGACAGACATGAGAAGAGCAAAGAAAAAATAAGCATGTGGAAAAGGGGTCATCACAAGGAGCAGGGAGGAGAGGAGACGAGAATAAAGCGCAAAATAAACAAGGGGAGTAGTTTAGGAACAGATACAATAATGGCGGGATATAAGGTTTAAGAGGGATCAAATAGTTATCGAGAACGAGTAAAACAAATTATATTCAAATTATGTTAGGAGGAGATAAAGGAATAAGAAAGCTAAGCAATAAGTGAGATATATAAAATGGGTATACGGGAAGACAAGGGTGATGACAATTCTTATGGAAAGAATGAAACCTTACCATCACAGAGACATAATAACGAAGAGGCTTAGATGTAATGCGGGACCTATAAGGTCGTGGGAACCAGCAAATCTCATGACTCATTATAAGGGACCTACCGATTAGAACAATAAGAAAACACACCTCTAGAGAGTAAGTAAACTCGTATTTAAAGTGATTATAGGGACCCTGAAATATGCGAGATAGAAAGTAATACATTAGCAAAGCACCATATAAAAACAAAAATACTTACTTTTGGGAGACTTAATTCTTAGTTTATATCTACCTGTTATAATCTCCAAGATGGTGGTAAAATGAGTAAGTATCGTAAAAGCGGTTTACAAGATAGGAGATGTAGATAGAATTGAATTAGATTGTAAGTATATCACTTTGGATTGATGATGAAGTAGATAACTCTAAGAACAACGTTATTTCGTTGAATTGGGAGATGTAGTCATTCCACCTATAAATTGATATGCTATAATAAGCTTCGAATGTGAGAAGGTGAAATAAGACAGGTCAGCACACCACGTGGCTCCTCAGAAGAAAAGGCAATCAGGCCTATCTCTGCTCGGGTGGGTAATCCGGACGACCAAGGTCGCACAATTTTACGTGTGCATAACAAGTAACACTTACATTAGACTGAAAAGAGCTTCTTCTAGCAGTGTGCTATTACACTGAATATGGAGAGAAAGAGGTGGCGAATAATTTGATAGCGTGTTCAAAACGGATGGGTAATATATGTGGAAAAATAAGACTGAGATGGAAACAATCACAACGTATGAAAAAAAAATAGGACAGAAAAGGCATATTCGACCTCGAAAATCAAGTACTCGTTGATACTAAACAGATAGAGTGCTGTAAAACTCAACCATTAGAATATATAGAAGAAATGAATAATATATAATAACTGCACTTTGGAAAAGAGGAGAAAAATTAAGGCGAAGAGAGAGAAGTGATCTATACAAAAAAGCGTGCAAATTAAATATTAAATAGCAAATAAGAAAAAACCTCTCACTGGATAAAAATATATCAGACTGGGTAGTAACCTTACCACGCCAGCGAATCGGTTGTTTGAGTAACACATATTATTATCGTAAGAGGTGCTTTAAATTCGGCTATGCACTGGAAATAAGCAACCTACAGAGAATGAGGTTGAATAATTCCTTTACGTCTTATGGGGAAAAGCAAACTAGAATTTTCTTACAAATATTATTTCAGGTAAATATTTGAGTACTAAAATAATATAACTGATTACGTGCAAATGAACTTCTGTAGAGCAGTATTTCCTATTACTAATATTCGCTAAGAGCCCAGATATGAAAAACGATAAAACGGATTAATTGGATAATATAGGTATTATATGAATAGTAATATATAGTATATATATATAAGATATTATATAGAATATATATATTAATAATATATATAATAGATATATATATGAAAACAATAGAAAAAAGCATTGTGGCATTATATACATTATATAATGATATATATTAGCCATATAGGGATAAAAGTATCAGTATCAGGCCGCAAGAGGACCTATATATATCGATATATATATAAAGGTATCGGCCAAAAATTAGGTATCTAGGTTGATCTATATTATAGGAGATATCGGCAGTGAAAAATGCGAGTACTTGTATCTAGGTATCGGCCTCATAATTGATATGGTACGGTATTTCAACATAATAATAGATATATTAATAATATTATATAATATAATAATAATATAATATTAAATTATAATAATATATATATAATATACTACTCGTCCAAAATTAAAACGCACCAGCTGGCTCATATGACGTAACAGGTTACAGACATGACCACAACGCTTGGTACTTGTTATGCAAATAACAAGCATTTGATCATTATACAGTGGTAAGATTGTCAGGGGTCCCAGGATCCCCAGGGGCCTGCGAATGAATCCTGATATGGTGCCAATGCTTTCCTCCAAAGTGGAGAGGTTATCGCGGTGAAGGTTCGAGTGGAAGGTGTTACTCCAATACTGATAATTGCCACCTTTGCACGGATGACGGCTTGGCACCGTCGTGGCATGCTCTCAATGAGGTGCCGAATGTCCTCCAAGGAAAATCTGATCCAATATGCGAAGCATCGCCTCCGTACGCCTGAGAGGGTTTCTGAAGGTGATGCAGCTTCGCCCACCATCGTTTCAACAGTCTCACACATGATCAATTGAGTTTAAGTATGAGAAGCATGCTGGCTAATCCAAGTCCTGATTGACTGTCGTATGTCCCTCGTGACGCAATCTGGCTTTTGCTCTTGCGTTGTCAGCATTAGGGCGAATCCTCGACCATTGTAGAGGGCATATTGCACACAACGGTCCAAAGATGTCTCCGAGGTACCGTTGGCGAGAACTGCCATCTAGACGTGCAAACTCTACACCGGGACCCGTTATAAGAATATAATGCCCCCTCAGACCATGAGAGAGATGCTCCTCTTAAAGCATTGTAAGGCATATTTACACTGCAATACCTTTCAATAGTCCTCATTAGTCGCGGATTCCCGACGGATATATTATGAGGACGACTCCTTTCATCCGTAAGAGCACATTCGCCGAATCACGACGGATCACAATATGAGTGTCCGAAGAAAATGCGATGCAGCCCGTCTGATGCTACCCCGTGGGGTCTGTTCCTATGACCAGCCTTCCTTTTGGCCGTTAAAGAGGCCGCTAAAGGTTGAACGGAGGGTACAGCACTTCACACGGGCACAAGTGACCTGCCCCACATGCACGCGTTAGTGGAAGGCCTGTCAGTGACCTGGCGGCCCTACAGCATCGCATACCCCGAATACCACCCACGACAACCGCAGTGGGCACGTGACTTGGCCCTGGGTGCCACCAGGCGTCCTCCCGGCGGTCGTGGGGACCATTTCCTTTACGACCCGTGCACATGGTTGGTCTTCGCTCAACACCAAACACATAGTTCGTAACCGATCTAAGCACTAGACCAGGACTACGAGCTGAGTAAGAGTTGATAACGAGACTGACACTGCTATGCACGGGTGGATACCCACTGACAGCCAGGCCTAGGTACATGTGGTGTGAGTTGAGGTGAAAGGCAAACTGCAAAAGGGTCACCTATCAGGATACTCGCATGCCACCCCCATAAAGTGATCACCCAAGCGCGGATAAGCAAATACTACATGGGATATGGAATATATATACCGAACTAATAAAGTTATCAGGGCGACCTCCCTTAAGATACACCCCCAACAAGATTAGTGCAGTCGTTAGGAGACTGGGCCCAAGCAATATAGGGGCAGAAGAAAAGGACACAGCGGTTTCTGGGCCGTTAGCGGTAACCGCTAGATATCAGCAAGAGCACTAAGTATGAGTAATGTCGTGGATAGTGAGGGACCGTCTACGGATATTGAAAATGAGACTAAACCGATGATAGAAAATAGATAACTAGTCAGAAGAGTTCGCGAGTTCCCCTCCCACCCCAGAGACAACAGAAGAGAAAAAGATTCCTGGCATACGATAGTGGGCCTGATGATATATATAATAAAAGAGATTATAAATATTTAAGCTTAAGTTATATATATAGTATATATATAATATATGAGATATATAATGAAATATATATATATATTGATAGATTGATAGATTGATAGATTGATGGGGGGTGGTAGGGGGTTGTTGGGGGGTATTATATATATATAGGGTGAGGGAAGGGTAGGTGGGAGTGAGGTAGTTAGGTTGTTTAGGGGGGAATGAGAATAGTCGAAAACAAAGAAAACAAAAACAAGGAAAAAAAAAATAAAATTTAAAAGGAAAAAAATAAGAACTCGCATGTCTAAACAAGGAAACTGAAAAAGAGTTGGTTCACACACAGACATAATAAGAAGAGGAATGTCCCGAAAGAAACCCACGAAACCAGAGAGAAAGTAAACCACACACGGTATATAGCCGACGAGAGAGAAATTACAGCAAGAAAAAATATTGGACCTAGCCCGGTGAGAAGAGAGCAGAGAGATGGTATTTCACGGCCAGGTAAACCGGAAAATTTCATATTTATGAACTTTTCCTTTAAAACTAAGAAAGATAATGTTAAAAAAAATAGAAAGATATGATATTATAACGTATTCAATATAAAATCAATATATTGTATATAGATAATATATATATAGAAGAAGAGTATAGATAAATATTAATATAGTATATTAATAGTAATTATATAATAATATATAGATGAATAATAGATAGATATATATGAGAAGAGAAATAGGAAATAAGATAAAAGAGAATCCAAAGACACCTTACGGAGGGTAATGGAACGATGGAGCCTACGGCACAGTATACCTATAATAATATTAATATATTGATAATAAACCTATTTTATTACAAGAATTGATAAACATAAATCTCGAGAGATAGTGGATAGTAAAGAATATTCCTTAAACTAACATCGCGGCAAACCTGTGGAACAGTAGATTACATAGGCTCTAGCAAAGATTAAGAATGTATTCGATCTCTGTATTGTGAGAAAATGGCGCGATCATTCGGTGTACAAATGAACTATCTTGCTATATATTAAGTTAATAGAGTAAATATGACAAAAGAAGATCTTTCCTGACCACCTCAATCACCATGATATCCAGATATAGAAGCCGGCCACAGAAGGTTGCCCTTTAGAAAAAACCTATCAGTACATGGAACCACGCAAAGGCAAGGAAATACTTATAAAATACAAACTAGCGTCTGAGCTCAGGGGGTCAACGCAGGCGTGTATATAGAGGAATTGAGCCAAAAGAACACATCAGTTAAGTACCGCGTACAACCACAGGTACGAAATGCAGGGCTGAATCTACTGCGGAAAGGCAAGGCAGTCTCACACAAGTTCACACATCAAACAGGAACTATCGTGTAGAACATACACAAATACCAGGCGCAGATGATACTCCCCGACGCAAATAACGCAGAGAAAACATCCGAAATCTGCCCGGGAACGAGACCCAGAACGCCTTAATCCTGTGAGAGGATGGAGACTAGTAAGATACGCGCCCTCCAGACATCGCGCGTGGCTGAAATCTTAATCTCTCCTTCAGAAAGTCGTAGTCCTCAAGACACATCTCAGGAAACCGGTCCACAACAGCTGCGACCGCCAAAGGCTGTAATGCGATGTACAGTTGACGAACCGAGGGCATGCATCGAACCGTGAGCGATTGACACACTTTGCGTCCAACTGTGCTGCACTGGCTAAAACCACAAGGACAGTCGCGCCCGGAAGTCGGTAGTACCGAGACGAAGGAACCACCAATAAAGTTACTGTGCGGCGCACACCACAACACCGCCACCAACAAAGAGCACAATTATTGTCGCGGCCGCACCACCACTAAGACGAGAGTGAAAGAGCCGGCGCGGCGAAAAGAGTGTCCCGGACGCACCACGGCCGCGCCACAATCACTTCATGGTCAGACAAACACAGTAAATAAAATTTTAGGATCCAGCCCGATAGTAGTCCGAACTGTAGCCGTCAGAATGCCGAGCAGAGATGGTAGGCGTCACACCAGCGACACGGCACTAGTTCAGGCAGAGGCTCCATCCACACTCCGTCGAGCCCACTTCAGTCTACGCGACGCGGACTGGCTCACTATGAGACATTTTTGTATGTTACTTCGGCAGCCCGTGCCCAGGAGGCTCTTCAACACTGTGCAAGATAGGGCACAGATTAGTACTGGTCCTTCGAAACTACTTGTCTGCAGGGACGTGTGTGAACCACGGCAACCACGAGGGACGTGCGAGCGATTTGCCCTCTCTCTTTTTTCTCTCTCTCCTACTTCTACTTATTTGATTCATGGCTGACTCCTACGTTGCCCACCCATCAGAAACGGTGTTTGGATTAGCGGGACTACGAAACTAAATCTGCGGGTCATGGATGACTGGAAGCGTGCGAGACTTTCTCATTCAAGCGTATCAGCACAGTCATAACGAACTAGAGATATACAGATAAGCATATAAGGTAACCTACAGCATAACGATTACTTATCTAAGGGAAATCCTGTATCTCATATCTGGAGCTGTCTACACTACTCTAAACAAATCCCTACACTTCCTATAGCTATAACTTTTATTCCTGGATGCAGCGAATCAGGTCATCTCATATTTTAACTTACAAATTAAATGTGTACACAACTTTACGAGTCATATAACTAACATAATCATGTTATTACTGACTATATCTCTCACGTCTGTGAGCATAACCCTTTTCATTGGAGTCCAATCTTTAAGTTAACATACCAACACCAACTATACAACATAACATGCATCCGAGGAACTTATGTCTATTTTTCTCCACATGATTGCACAAGGATATCGAACTATGAAATGAAAATCAGCTGCGCGTAGCGAAAAAGTTTTTAATTATATTATAATGTTCTACATTTATTATAATAAAGTTAGACAGCATGTTTAGTTATATAATTGTAGAATTGTTAATAATTAAACATGGATAAGTGTAATAATAATATTATACTTACAAATAATTAACTTATTGGTATTAAGCATAGGTTTAAGTGATACGTTATAGGTATATAACATATAGATTTAAATAAATTAATTTAAAACTTGTCTTTTTTTTATAAAATATTATTTTTTAAAAGTTAGAAGTCTTTTATTACAATTTAGAGAATTATTTTTTTACATTCAAATAAAAAGTGTTCAGACCATGCAATCTATGATAAAAACTCACTCAACGCATAATTTGAACAATGAATATATAATATAATAATAAATCTATGAACGATATACGGATTTATAGAGAATATAATATAAACATTTTTTTATATATAAATTTTATGAATTATTTTATTATATAAATAATTAATATATTATATATGGAAATAAATCTACTTATAATTCCCTCGTTCAATCGAAAATAAGCTTCAAGTAACCTTTCTGTCAATTTATGTAAGTTGACGGATTTAGTGATTATAGATTATTAATAATAATATTAATTATATATATATATATTATAGAAGATAATGAGACGGTATTATAATGAGAAACGTATAAATTATGAGTAATAATTATGAATATATTTATAGTATAGCAATATATAGGACTAAATCAGAAATAAATTTTCGTCTAGACACAAATAATAATTTCTATTCTTTTTTGTTAAAACGAATTGCGGTACATTCTACCTTACACCTACAACCTGACACATAATAAAGCAGCAGCTTATAGGTAATGTTGGAAAGAGATAGAGGGAGGAAGGCTATTCACGGAATGTTGAAGTGGAAATAATAGAAAGATAGTGTAGGTGATAAAAATATAATTAAGTGGATTGTTGAAAAGTAAATTAATTTGGAAAAAATATACCTAGTGATGAATGCTGGTTTCCGAATACATTTATTCATATGAAATTTATGTATACAAATTAAGGATATTTGGAAATAAAAGAATTGAGTTATTATCAATGTTAAACTTTATAGATTTTACAGGGATAACAATCTTCTGTCAGTTGTATTATTACTAATAACAATATGAATTTATACGAGCCTATTTAGAGATTGTTAGGGACGAATCCTGACTTACTATACTCTGTAAAAGGTTAGTTTGCAATTGTATCATCTTGATTTTGGATACCATACAACTAGGGCGTCATTATCCATTCCAATATATGATACTTTTGCTATATTTAGAATAATTGTTTTAAAAAGAGGCTTCGTAGTTATCCTGACTCTGGATTATTTTTTAAAAGGTTTTATAGACATACCACCGTCTTACACAAATCAACAAATCATGATGGGTTGCTTAGGGTGTTGTTAGTGAGACTTATTTCTATAGTGATTGAGGACTATGTTGTAATATGGAGTAATACGAGTACAAATATTCGGTGATCAAGTGTTACGTTAATTTTTGTAACGGACGGGCACGGCGGACGGCAACACCCCATATAATGGGAGGTTCATCCAACCTCTTAGGGGCTCACCGGATGTTTACGGGGCGGATTATGGTGGGATAGGTCACTCTCCTCGGCCAGTCCACCTAAGGCCCAGAGGCACGCCACACCCGAGGAACCGACGGCGGACAAAGAGGTGAAGCAAAATATGTCAAGAACCTTGGGTTATCGCGAAGTGAGTGAGACCCCCAAACACAACGAGAGAAAAGATACTCTCCACAACACGAGTGTGCGTACGGGCGGGACGAGTAGCAGGCCGCGAAACAAATGCTAGTGTCGACGGCGTGAAAACTATGCGCAAAACACTAGGCGGGTACAGATAGGAGGATAGCTATATATAAGTATAAGAAGTAGAGAGTATAATAATTAATATAGATAATATTACTATATATATATAGAATATATATAGATATATATAAAATTTATTATATATATGATAAATTATATATATATATGAATATATATAGATATATATAGATAATAGTATATAGATAATAATAATATAAGATAGTATATCACACCCACCTTCTTTTCCCAGAATACTAGGGACAGAAGATAGATATGATAGAGAGCAAGGAAGCGATAGATCGATAGGGATCGAGATAGCAAGAGCAAAGGGGCAGGGCGAGAGATGGTGATAGCAGGGGTTACCAGATGCAATTGCATATGGCAATACTAGAAACTAAGAAAAATAGTAGTGAATTATAAGTTGAAAAAGGAAATTATATTAGAACATAAAGTTACGAAAAAGAAGAGGTACGATAGAGCGCTATACTGCACCCACTACATGATATATTATTAACCATTGTAGTTGAGGAGGAAAAAAAATAAAAAAAATAAAGAAAAACCGACTCTAGGGTGGTAGATTATTTATGACTACGTAGCTCCACGGTAGGATCGCTCGCCGTTAAAATGGGTGGTGGGGAAGAAATAATATCTGGTGATTAGGGTTGTGTAAGATTTGAGGTTGGTGTCACAAGGATCGGAGCAAAATCTTCACAACAGGCGCCGCATGTACACGGTGCAGCATGTGGTGGCGTGGGTGAAACAAGTCAATAGGAGAAATAATCAGGAAGACTTAAATAATATAAACTAGTCACAATTGGTAGTGGTGATTAGAAGGTTAAGGAAGCATTCCGAGCTTTTACGCTACGCGTAGAGGGTAGCTAGTGAGGTAAACTGAATATTTGAGGTTAATGGAGCCTACCCAAGATAGGTCAAGGTGTAAATACAGGCAGGAAGCAGGAAGGGGCGCGCATTCAACAGTGTGGGCCATGTAGTGCGGGAAAAATAGCGTAAGTGGCGCCGACACGCAAAACTGAAAGATAATCAACAGATGAATATGTAGTGATGTCAAAAATCGCCCGGTCCCATGCAGGGCTGTTGTACTTTTGGTCCAGAAGAAAAATTTTACACAATGTATATTGTTATGATGCGCATTATTATTGTGATTGCGAGAAGAGAGAATATGTTCTGTATAGAGAGTAAATATAATATAGTCGATAAAAAAATGTACATGTAAGAGGAGAACAGGAGCAAAAACAAGATAAGGGTTAGGAGAATGAGTAAGAGAGTAGTGGCATGAAATGAATTAGAGTTATTTCACAGGTAGTTTTGAGGTAGTTTAGAGTAGTGTTCATTTTTCAGAATGAATGTAAAGTGAGTATAAGACTTGTTAAAAGCATTCAAAGTCAGAAGATTTCATAAATGAACCCAAATTTAAGATGATGACACAGACGTTGATAATATTAGGAAGTGAAAATATGGACGAAGAAAGGAACGTAGCCTATTTCTCGTATGAAGAAATCTACCTTATAGTCTTTGCAATGTCAAGCGTCTACAGATATTTCGATGGAAATACGATGGAGAATGTATACATGGCGAAGTATGGTTGACAGGATCAAATAAAAATGTTATGCACGCGCTGACGTGACCACTGTGCAAACACAATAACGGCGAAAATAGAAAACCCCACCCTCGGTGATATTATGAGTACCCCCATTATCCGTCCCGCGACACCCTACACCGAACCCGCAACTCACTCTATATCGAAAACTCCGCAAACACAGAACACAAATTTATTACTCACCTTACTACATCCCTTAATTACACATGTATTAAAATTAAACAAAAATAAAACAAATTGAATAAATCACTCCTAGACATATGAAATCCGAACGAGCTAATGAATTCTATATTATATCTCCTTGGTTCCCTAGTAAACATAGTGACTCAATTCTTATTATGTTATATAGGGACGTGTAAATGCGAATCAAAATTGTTAACATACCGCCGGCATATTAGATAAAGAGGTTGTAACGATGGCCAATTTTATTTAAATGAAAACGTGGATGTTTATTTGGGTTGATTGTTGAACTGAGCAAGATCACGGGCACCACAATAAAAAAAACTCAAGTGACTTATAAGTAGAATATGAGACCACTAAAAGTGTAGTTACAAGGGTTATAAATAAATGATTTATTTATAGAAATTACATGAGTATTAATGTAGCATAGATGAAGCTTTGTTTTTTTTATTATTATCTACACAATATGCCTATTTGTGGATAAGACCTCTATGAAGTTTAATAAAAAAAAATCACGCACCTGCGATCTGCATTTTTATTCATACATTCTCGTAACTATCCCATACATATCACATATGGTCGGTTTCGAGTGATGCACAATGGTAGTTAGCGAATTATGATCATAATAGGAGACATTGAGATAAAATAAAGAATCTTATCTATCGACAAAGCGAGTAAAACTAATATATTGGTTAAACATTTAATATCAAAATCTTTAAGGTATGAAAAAAAATTATGCAAAAATCTTTTTGATTAATCACTTTAGTCCCCCTTTCCCCAGAGACCCACACTTAAAAAGATATCTAATTAGGGAGACCAGAAAAAATACCAAAAAAAAACACAAAAAAAAACCATGTAAAAACCACTAAACAAAAGTATATAATCTGACAAACACGGAAAAGGCACTGAAACACTAATGGTTAAAAAAAAAACAAAAATATGTCTGCACATCTTGTGAAATCTTAATCGTCAAGTATATTCATTATCACTTAGATTCATACACAAAATGTATTGTATTATTACTAAAATAACAATAGATAACTAATATCGTATTGCCTAATTAACAGCGACACATCACACTATGGTAACCTCCCTCTCACGGAATTAAAAATGAAAATAAAAATGAAGAAAAACATTAGACACCTCTCGTTAATATATTTCAGAGTGGGCAAAATTGAAACTTCATAGCTCACTGCTGATAGTATAAATCGGGTTCAAACACAAGAAGAAAATAGAACCTTTTCCAATACTAAGAATCCGTTGTGTGTAAAAAACAAATAAAAGACCGAGAAGTCACCTCGTAAGATATAAGGCATAAGACACCTAATAACACCAATCGACACTAGGCACAACACACACATACACATGTCACACACACAATAGGAAACAGGTTAGAACCTTAATATCTTTAGTACCCTCTGAGCTATACTTAGCATAATTCTACTTATCTACTCAAAGTTGAATTCAAAGATAACTATTTACGTAAGAATTTCCATTAGTTCTAGTAATTGTTAGTAGTAATATATAATTTAACACTTGAGTTTATTTTATTTAGCAACGTCTAACATAGATAACTAAAAGTATTATAGGAGTATTATGATATTTCTATGTGCGTAGAGGGCCTTTGCAACGTCTATTTGATGTTTTAATTTCCTTTATAAGAAAAGTAACATCACGACGACACTTTTTGTATGATAGGCATTTCTAAATTCTGAATTAAATAATTATGATTAAATAACTTGTATACTGAAAGTTTAGAAGACAGAGGTAAAGTAAAGAGCAGAAATTTAAGCCCTGAATAAAAGCCACAAACCTAAATAATAAAATAAATATTATATGAATATACAAAAAATGTCAGTAATAAAATATAATTAATAAATATATAATATTTAGAGTAAT
>JABUQX010066844.1:50000-52801 GCA_015478945.1 Trachelipus rathkii | reverse complement strand
TCTGTGTGAGTGAAAGTAAATCTGTGTGAGTGTACAGTAAAATCTGGTGCTGTGCAGTGTAAGTAAATCCTGTGTGAGTGTAAGTTAAATCTGCGTGTGTAGTAAAATCTGCGCCTGTGTGAGTGTAAGTAACATCTGTTGTGCGTTGTGTGTCTGCTAAGTAAACTGCAAGAATCCTGTGTCTGGTAAGTAAATCTGGACTAGGGTTACCCGTGGTGCTTAACGTAAATCTGTGTTTGAGTCGGTAAGCGTAAAATCTTGGTAAGTGTGAGTGAATAACATCTCCCGTGTCGTATGAGTGTAATAAATCTGATGTCGAGCTGTAATAAAATCATGCAGTGTGTTAAGTGTAAATCTGCGTGAAATGTGTAATCAGTAAGTAAATCTGTGTTTTATCTAGTAAATACAATCTGTGTGTGAGTGAAAATTAAATCTGTACGGTGAGTTACGCCAGTGTAAGTAAATTCTGTGTAATGTGGGTGTAAAGTAAATCTGTGTGATGTGTAAGTCAAACTGCGTGTGTAAGTTACAATCTGTGTATGATGTAAGTAAAATCTGTAGCTGTGTGTAGTTAAATCGGTGGGTTTGTGTAAGTAATCGTGTGTTGCTAAGTAACTGTGTGTAGTGTAAGTAAATCTGTGCTCTGAGTGTACACGTGTCATAGTGAATAGTGTGTATAAGTGTCAATGTGATATGATGTGCTGTATGTATAAGTTGTCGTGTGCTGTGTGTGTGTGTGTGTTGTGGCTGTTTGTGTGTGTAGTTCTAAAATAATAATCCACATAGCATGAAGTAAAAACACTACAGGGTATAAAAATAAAAATAAAAATATAAAATAATAATACAAAATAAATAAAAATAATAAATTAAAATAAACATATATATATAAATATTAAAACAAAATAAAAACATAATGTTAATAAATATATTAGTTAAAAAAGCATAAAACAATATGAGTTAAAGCAGTTTAAAAAACATATGACAAGTTAAAGCACAGTAAAACACATGCAGTAAAGCAGTTTTCAAAACATGATGGTTAAAGCAGGCTTGTTAAAGCAGTTTTCTAAAAACCAAAAGCCATACTCTAATTCTCCCCTCTGGGTGTTAGTCACACCTCCTATATTGATTTCTGCTTTATACTGCTTTTAAGGTTATTAATGTAAAAATAATGAGATTAAAGTACGTACAAACATTATGACGTTAAAGCAAGTTCAAAACATGATGTTAAACGCATCAATTAAAACATTGACGTTAAAGATTTATTAGCAGTACATCTTCCAGCATTTTATTGTGATGCTTGGGTTAGGTCACACCTCTATTGATTACTATACTGCCTTGTAAGGTACTTGTTTCAACGTGAATAAATAGTATGCATTAAAGTAGTAAAAACAATGATTAAAGACAGCTAAAAAAACATCCTTTTAGTTAAAGCAGTTAAAAACATATGAGTTACAGCAGTAGTTTAAAACATGAGTTTAAAGCAGTAACAACATGAGTTAAAGGCCAGTAAAGCAGTAAAACAAAAAGCATACTAACCCTTGTTGCTAATTGTAAACACCTCTATTAGATTACTGATTTACGCTTAAGGTTATTAAGTAATAAAATGTGACCGTTAAAGCAGCTAAAACAATGATTAAGCAGTAAAACATGAGTTAAAGCAGTTAAAGCAGTTAAAAACAAAAGCCATACTAATCCCTTCAGGTGTTAGGTAACACAACTCTGATTATTTAGCTGATTTAGCTGCTTTACACGGGTATTTGTAATGTTAATGTTTTAATAAAATTTCGACAGTTGTAAGCTAAATTAAATGTTTATAAATTCATGCAATCTGCCGATTTTTGGTTCCTTTTAAATAACAACCTTTTCCGGATCATAATAGATAAAAGGTTATAAGTTAAAAATATAAAATATGTCCTGTAATGAGTTTTACCAGTTTTCAGGTCTCGCAAACAAATGTTTTAATAAAAAGTTTAAGTATGAATAAAAATGAATGAATATAGTATATAATATATATATATTTTTCATTCGCGCGAGGGAAATTGCTGCATCGGCACGAACGAGCTGGGCGCCCGCGGCGGGGCGGGTACGCGGAATAAATTGCGCCTGCCGACCGGCGCACGCGTGGCGGGGACGCGGCGTGTACGGGGGACCGGAGCGTTGTGCTTGCAACTGCTGGGTGTGACGGTGGACGATTGACTGTCTTGCGCGGAGGGCGCCATGCTGCCCTTGGTGTTTCAACAATTATGACCCTAGGGAAAGACATCAATATAGCTCGTTCTATGCATGTAGGTTAGGAAAAGCTTAGAAAAGGTTGGAAAAAAATGCTGAACTCATAGTAGGAAACATGCCTTAGCAACTTTATTAATATACACAATCGCAATTGTCTATCAGTTCTATGGAAGGTAAGTGTATATGGGTGAGTTAGTTCTATGGTGAATGAGTGTTTGTATAATGTCATACAGTTGGTGTATAAGTTGTCATAGTGTGTATGAAGTTCATAGTGAATGTGTGATTATTATAGAGTGTCCATAGTGTATCGTATGTGAAATAAGTTGACAACGTGCGTATACAGTTTAGAAAAAAAGATAACTCAATTAGGAAGCATCTAGCAACTTTCGAATACTTTACACTAAATTCGATCCTCATACCTTATTAACCTAGGAGTAGACACCCATATTAGGGCTATTCTAGGCTCAGGGGAGGCTAGAAAAGGCCTGAAAAAAAAGTGGCACTCAGTTGCACTATGTGGCACTCAATTGGCACTATCGCCCTCACTTGGCACTCATTGGCACTCACTTGGC
>JABUQX010066844.1:37500-40000 GCA_015478945.1 Trachelipus rathkii | reverse complement strand
TTCTCGGCGGAATGGTTGTGACGCCAGTCCTCGAGTTAAGCACTCTCAGGTAGGGTTTTCGCCTTTTCAGTAGAACTAGCATCTTCTCCTATTAGGCCTCAAACTGGTTCTTCTAGAGCTCTCCAGAGGATCTTGTTTCATAGGCGCATAAGATCCCAACGCTGGACCAAGAGTAATTCAAGCAAAATGGAAAAGACCGGATTGCTGGCACTGTCTCCTTATAACCATGCGAAAAAGATCTTCATATGTCCTGACCGCGTCGAAAACTCCAATCATCATTCTTCCCTTGATTTGAAAACAACCTATATCAACCAAATATCACCTACATATATAATATATATATATATATAATATATATATATATATTATAAATATATATATATAATATATATATTATATATATATTTCCATTTATATATTTTAAATATATATATATAGTAATCTTTGATGTGTTCTATCTGCTCAGTGGACTTTATAATTAGGGCTTGCATGATTCCTTAATAAAAAATTTTATTGTTCCCTTTTCTCGCCCATTCACTTTTTCATCGGCACACATACAAACACACACACACACACACACCACACACACACACACAACACAACACCACTATATATATATATATATATATATATATAATCTACATTCAGCTTTAAACATGTTATATATATATATATATATATATATACCCTATTATTAATATATAAAATATATTATAATATAATATAATATACTATATATTATTATATATTATGATATACCTTCCTCAGGTGGCAAAGGCCGGGTCTATCAAATTCCATCTTTGTTTGGGAAAATTCCCAAGCGAAAGTCAATTTAAAGACCGACATGCCTCGATACACTGCGTTTGAAAACGTGTAAGTCAAAGGTAGTTGGAGAAATAGATAAAGGGAATGTATTCTGAGATTTAATACTGTACTAGATAAAATATTGAGTATAATGGTTAAGTTTGGGATTAGAAAATTGTAGTGAGAATGGATGAGAATATATTAAAATGTGTCTCGCACGAATTCTTCTCAATGGGGAAAGTATGCGACTGCTAAGTTCTGAAGAGCAATATTCACTGTAATAACAGGAGAATAAAGAGAGTGATGCAACAGATCGACGAGTAAAGGAGACTGGAAATAGTTAATGGAAGCAGAAGAGTTGATATAAGCAAAAGCTCTAGACTCCACTTTATAATGGAGAACTGAGTGAGACATACTCTAAACAGGGACGAACGATATCCCTATAAAGAATAAGCAGCTGGCATGGTTTAAAAAAATTCTGATGGTGTTTTGGAGCACCCAACCTCTTAGAAGTTTTCTTAGAAAGATAATAATGTGATTCTTCCAATTTAGATCACGAGAAAAAGAAACGCCAAAAATATTGAGGACAGGCGAAGGTTTGAACTGTGTGTTTTTAATGGAGATGTTATAGTTGAGTGGAAGATTATGTCTAGTAGCAAGAAGAAAGAACTGAATTTTGAAGCATTGAAATGAGCTTTGATCTCAATTCTCCTATTAAAGATGTGATAAAGATCAGTTGCTTCACGGCTATCATTCAAGCTTGAGCTAATTGCAATTGAGTATTACGTCTTTCAAAATGAAATGAGGAATGAAAGGTCAAGTTGCTAACATAGAAGTGGCTAGGATGAAGTAATAGAGAGAACGTTATTAAGGTAAAATAGAAAGAGAGAGTTTAATAGAGGACAGAACAATATATAGGTTTCAAGGATATAAGCATCTTCAAAGAACAGGAAAGTTAATCAGAAAGGTCACAGTGGATAGGATAAATGCCGAAAAACATTTCTGCCTTATACTCAATCGAAGGCTTTCGATATGTCTAGGGCCACAGCAAAATATTTCAGCATGAAGGGAAGGTCGAAGCAAAAAGACAGACTTAATAGTTTTCCTAGCCATAGTGAAAGCTCGGAAGTACAAGTTTTGAGAACCACAGGAGGAATGCCATAAGAACCCTACCCCTTCTTAGTGTTAAGCTCAGAGAGAACAGAAATAAGATCTTTAGAAGAACAGAAATAAGATCTTTAGAACAAACTGCAATTTTAGTCAAAAATGAGTTGGAGTAAGGAGGAAAAGTTGGAATAGGTACGGAATTGCCTAAGGTGGTCAGGTATTTATTAGATCCAAAGACATAAGCAAAGAGTTCAGCTTTAGCAAAAGGCATAACAACCTGTGTGTCGTCAGAATATACTGGAGGAGGGAAAGAGGAAGGAACAAAGTCAGAGTTGACATTCCTTGAAAATTCCAGAAAGAGCATGAGGAAGAGAAACCAAGCCTTACTGCATTTTTTTTTTTTTTTTTTTTTGCGGAGAAAAGAGCTTTTAGTGCTACAGGTAATAGATTTTGCACAATTCGGGGATGAAATAATATAAGTTGCATATATATATATATATATATATATATATATATATATATATATATATATATATATATATATATATATATATATATATATATATATATATATATATATATATATATA
>JABUQX010066844.1:0-22500 GCA_015478945.1 Trachelipus rathkii | reverse complement strand
TTTTATCTACTGGCAACTAACATTTTTTCAACTAAAAAATAATATTTCTTGAGAATAAAATATTTATAAGTACAAGATTCGACTTCACGGCATTCTAGTAATTACACCTCGGATCCTGCTCAACCGGATCCTCTTCCTCACATCCACGTAACTGTTGAACGCCAATACTATTTTGAAAATGTTTCAATGAGAGAGAGAGGAGCAGAGCAAGATATGAGATGTGCAAGTGCATGCAGATAGTATAATACAAGTATCGGTGGATCAGAGAAAGCCAAACTTTGTTAAATAAAAATTTCATCACCTACAGTATATAGGACCCCTGGCTTACACCGGTAGTGGCTCCGTGAGATACCGGTACTCCGGATTACTCACAGACTAAGGTTCTGTACTAAATTGAAAATTGTTTAACTACTAGTATCTTCTGGCAATATACATATTTTATATTTCAGTCACTAATAAAGAATATATTTTTTGGAAATGAAAATTAAATACCTATATTTTAGGATCCACGGGCTCCGGCCTCCGGTCATCACATAGGCTACACTGCATGTATTACTCACGTGTCTATCTCACGAGTGATCGTACTTCGTGACTTCGAGGAGATCTGATACTAATGGATTTCTGCATCTATAATTTATAAAATTGTTTACAACGTTATATACATATATAAACACTTTCATTTACTTATATCTAAATATAAATTTTTATTCATAAAAAAATAAATAATATT
Source organism: Trachelipus rathkii (assembly GCA_015478945.1). Lineage (NCBI taxonomy): Eukaryota > Metazoa > Arthropoda > Malacostraca > Isopoda > Trachelipodidae > Trachelipus > Trachelipus rathkii. Next base: position 21,770 of record JABUQX010066844.1, on the reverse strand, counting down.
TATTTTATTCAACCATCATGAGAATAAAATGAAAAAACCTATCTATCAACCACCCCCAGCTACTACGGGTTTTACACCGGCCTCACTTACTAGTAATCTCACAGAAATTCCGGGATACCTGATATTAGAGAGATTTCTGCTCAACTAATATTTTAAAAATTGTCTAAGCAAGTCTTTTATTATCATGGAATATAATTTATAATTCATATATTACTTAGATAAAATATATAATCTCTTGAGAAAAATATTATATACCAAAGGATAATAGGCTCTCCGTAAAGTACTAGGATTCCGGATCCGGATTCGGCATCCACACGGAAACTACGACTAAGTTTTACTAGCACTATTTGAAAAATTTTGTTAAAGTATTATACGTTAAAGGTGGCGTTATAATTTATTTTTCTAACCTATAAAACAGATAAATAATTTATATATTTTGAGAAAAAAATATATTCACATATAATCACAGTAGTATCCGACTCTGAGAGACTTCACCAGCTATTACCGTATAGCAATCTATATATTATACCTAGCTCCGAGACTTCAAATTATTCTGGCTCCGTGAATTCTGGACTAAGATAGTTTCTGAGAACTTAATATATGAGAATTGTTCAGTATTATATACGTTTCACCTATGTAGAATAATATAAATTTATTACTACATACCTATAAATATAATATTTTTTAAATATTCAATTAACTCAGATAGATTACGGCTTTACGTGATAGGTACATCCCGGATCACTGAGGATATCTCACTGAACTAAGATTTTCTGTAACTATTTGAAATAAATTATGGCATATATCTCACTAAGCATCAGTCTTCTATACACTAAATAAAATATATTCATACACACTTAAAATAATATATATATTTTTATTCTAGAATAAAAAAATAAATCTAATAATACTTACTAGGGCTCACTCCTCGAGACTCACTTAAGTTATATAACTACACATACTCCTCACACGACTTTGAAATCCACTCACGGCTACCGGCATTATCAAATCTCACGGATCCCGATTAAGGATTCTGCTCACTATTTATGAAATATATTTTAGTATTATTACAAGTAGTATATATATATATGAGGAAGTTTCAAAAGAAAGAAAATTTTTCACCTAAGAAAATTATTTCTTGAAAAAAATTTTATACCCAGGATCCGTCTCCGGATCCGTGAACCGAATCCGGATCCGGATCCGGGTAATCTGACTAAAGGTTTCTGCACTATTTGAAAATTGTTCAGTTGGTCATCTGGTTATTTATTATTTTTTCCCTCAAAATAATTTTTTGGAAAAAAATTCATCCCCAAGGTTTCGGCTCCGGTCCGGCCTCCGGCTCCGGCCCTCCGACTTCACCTCGGCTCCGGAAATCTGAAACTAAGGATTCTGCACTATTTTGAAAATTGTTTTTCAGCACGAACTCTGGCAATAAATTTTTCATCTCAAAAAAATATTCTTCTGAAAAAATTTAATACTATACCACCGGCTCTGACTCTGCCGACTTCGACCTCCGGCTCCGGGACAAACGGATCTGGACTAATGAATTCTGCACTTATTTTGAAACCTGTTTCCAGCACGTCCCTTCTGGCACAAAATTTTTTTCATCTAAAAATAAATTTTTACCTTAAAAAAAATTAATACCCAGAATCCGGCTCCGTTACCGACTCCGGATCCGGATCGCGGATCCAACTAAGGGTTTCTGGCACTATTTGAAAATTGTTCAGCCACTTCTTCTGGCAATAATTTTTTCAACCTAAAAAAAAATTTTCGAAAAAAAATCAAAACATACGGCACCGGCTCTGATTCGGTTCCAGACTTCGGACTCCCGGCCCGACCTCCGGATCCGGATCCGACTAAGGATTCCGCTGCAACTATTTGAAAATTGTTCAGTACGTCTTCTGGCATTAAAATTTTCACCTAAAAATTTTTTTTAAAAAAAAATTCAAACGAGAACTCCGCGCGACCTCCTGGCTCCGGCTCGGCTCCGTACTTCAACCTTCGGCTCCGGATCTGACTAAGGTTTCTGTACTATTGAAAATTGTTCAGCACTCCTTCTGGCATTAAATTTTCAACCTAAAAATATAGTTTTTAGAAAAAAAATCCATACCCACGCCTCCGGCTCCACGGCTCCGGCCCTCCGGCTCCGGGCCTCCGGCTCGCAACTTTCGGCTTTCAGCTCCGGATCCGAAATAGGTTTTCTGCACTATTTGAAAACTGTTAGCAGATCTCCTAAAAAATTATTCCATTCGAAAAAAAATCATACTTACACACCGGCTCCTGAGGCCTCCTCGAGACTATTACGTAAACTTATATATAATATATATACTCCAGCCTCATGTACACTCATCCCGAGGATATCCCGAGATCCGGATCCTGTGAATCCGACTAAGGTATATTTACTGCACTATTTATTGAAAATAATTGTTCTCATATATACAATGCAATCTTTTCTGCCATAAATTTATTATTCATCTAAAATAAAAAATTATTTCATAGAAATAATAATATATAACCCCAGGCTCCCGGGCTCCGGCTCCGGCTTCCGGCTCCGGCTTACTAGAGGGCTCCGGCTTTATTTATTTGACTCAGTAAATTCCAAAGAATGAGAGATAATATTATTGAGATAATATTAGAAAAAAACATATATAAATAATATTTAAGATTATCTATAATTTATAATAATAAACAGTTATATTTTTTTGATCCTTAAAAATCTCATGGAATATTAGAATTTTTGACATGAGGATTGAATAAATTTTTTTAGTTTATTGAGACATCACTTCACTATCTATAAATAAATTTCCTGTATATCTAAAAAACTATTTAGAGAATTATTTTATAAAATAAATTATACATATTAAAATTACATGCCCCTAAGATTATTATATATATATATGAGAGAGAATTTATTATTTCTAACCCAAGACATAGATAATATAATAAAATAAAATATATGTGAAAATTTTTTGATTTTACTCTAAAAAGTTAGGGTTGGTTCATAGTTATGGAATCCTCCCCTTATATATAATATATACATTATAATAAAATACTGCGATTACAAATTGTAATATATATTTTAATTTAATAAATAAACAAAATTAGAAAAAAAAATTATGAGACTATATAATTATTTTATTTTTGTATGTTTATAACTTTCCTAAATATAAGTTACCTTATATAAAATAAAATGAGTTAAGCTATTAGCCTCGACTGCTATTTAGGGCTATTATTTCAGTTTATAATATTAATGAAATGAGAATTGATATATATAGTACGTAAATGTATTGAGTTAATGAAAAGTTATAGATACTCCTCACCTATTAGACAATTAATTAAAATTGATTAATTTTATGTATAATTTTTATATATATTTTGTTTGATCTATACAGGTGAGGTTGGCGCATAGTGCACTATTCAGGCCCCCCCCTTCACTATATCTAAAACCCTATATATATATATATACCGTCCACCGCAGAGCGGGTGCCGCTACGTCATCGCTAAAGCCTCCGCTGGAGGTTCCTCACGAGTGAGGGGGAAGTTTTTATATTATTTAAAATTAAAAGATACCCCAAATATATATTATATATAACTTATAAATTATATAACGAAATAATCAAAATAATAAAATGTAATAGAAATTAGTATATAAAAAAATTAAATATCCTTATTTAAAATTAATAATAATTAAATAAATAATTTATTATATAATAATAATTAATATAATATATATAAATAATAATAATTAATAAAATAATAAGTAATAATTAATTAATATTATATATTATAAATAATAAATAATATATATAATAATAATTAATAAAAAATAAAATATTCTTTGTTATATTTTTAATAATTTAATAAATGTACTAATAAATAATATACAAATTATAATAATAGATAAATTGTCTTGCTCTCACCTTATTTAGTAGCAATGTTAAGCGTAACTTACAACAATTATTTCGAAAATTTCCCTCCGTTAATAAATGGTAAGTCAAATCACATTACTTAATATAAATGTCCATATAACAATACTAATATAATATAGATAGATAAATAAAAATAAGAGTATTAAAACAAAACTAACATGTATATAATATAAACAATTATTAATATATATCCTATTAACAACATATATTTGTGAAGTAATGAACTCTAGTCCATATAATTATTAAAATTAACATATGAGAGAGAAAATACTGACAATCATGTAATAATGACCCTCTCATAACAGTACTTTAATATTTAATAAAATTGAGTCATTCCATATTATTAAATCTATCAGCTGTTATGTAATTATGAACAATTATCTATTTTCCATACTGCTGAATAAAAGCTTTTTATTTTTCAGTATTAGTTTAAAAATAACTAGCTTTTATTATTAATTATTAAAACATTTACTATATTTCTCTAATTACCAAAGGTTATTTTGGTATTCACATCTATATTATTATTATTCACCAAGCTATTGAATATACGTCTTTATTTCCCAGTCTGTTGGATACACATACTTTTTTTCTAAGTGCGGTGCTGAGCACAAAGTACATTTTTTTTCCACGCTGCTCTCGCGCAAGTAACTCTATCTGTTTGATTGTGCACTCTGGTATTGCGTGTGAGGGAAAGTGTATATATATACTCCACTTGTTTCCTCTCTTTTTCTAGCCCATAGTTTGAGGAGAGTAACTCATTGTGTTTCATATTGGGCCAGACAGGCCCCACGCTCAGCTGCTGTGCAAGAAACTGATAACTTGCTGCACTCTCCATCCCTTGACTCTACAAGGCTTGTCTGGAAAAAGGATAGAAGATTATATATACTGGCTAGCCAACCGAACTTGAGGGACAGATTCGAACAATCGGATCTATTGTATTTCTGCGCACTCACAAGAAAACATTTGGAGTTGTGCAGATCGTATGCATCTGTTGTCATAAGACGCAGACGTGGGTATGGGGAGTTGTAAGGACATGTATGGTTTAGTATCGGAGCTGGTAGAAGATTGTACTGCTGAGGGTCAATTTTTTTTTCGGAGGCGTGATGTAGAAGTAAAGGGAAAGAGACGGGGAGGTGTAGCACGCAATGCTTGTTGTGTGAGGAAATCAATCTTTGTTTTGTCAACGCAGACATGTGATGTGGGAAGATAGGTAGCGCAATCGGTATAGTCATGGATGTCGCTGAAGTCCTGTATGTAGTGGGAATATGAGATGAGTAGCTCAATATATAATATCCACTGAGGTTGATAAAACGCGAAGAGGTAAATCAATCATGAATAGTACTTCACTCAGTGTGTCAGTTTTGAGAGAGCAATAACATTCATTGTATGTTATACAGAAGCTGCTGGATATAACCATGTGTACGTCTCAGTGATATATGCACTCTCGGAGAGAGAGACACTCTAAGTTTTATCTGTTGAGAATTGAGGAAATCATAAGTGAGATAGAGTTTATGGAGTTGATGGAGAAATGGGTAGGTTGGTAATGTTCTTATGATAATGTTTGAAATGAAAAGATAATTTTTTTCTCAAATTGATTTTGAGGATTCTAGTTGACACTGTCATATACGCGAGGTGAGAGTGAGAAAGAGTGATAGTCGCGCAAGAAGCGGTTATTCTCGCGAGTACTAGTGGGCTCAAATCTTGGTAGAGGAGGTATTATATGCACATTAGTATAGAGGGTACGAATGTATACATTATCTCGAATCTACTTCTAGCTAGGATGTAGCGAAAGTGTTTAAAAATTTCAATTCAAGTTATGTCATAACTTTTTGTACACTCCTCAAGATGTTCAATTACACATTAGATTGATCACATTCACTCAGTGACTAGATTGTGAACAGTCTACATTATCTCGATGGAAAGTTTGATCATGTAAATTTAGGTTTAATTAGATTTATAATGTAATTATTATTATTATTTATTTTTATTTTATGATAAGTATAGGAAGAATGGTATTTGTAGATATGTTTAAGTTTAGTTTCATTTAGTTCTCGTGTGTTGTAATTAATGTGTTATTTATTCAGAATCACATCAATGTTACTGATTTATTTGGTTTATGTCATATTAGTACTCTATTAAGTAATTATGATAGCATTAAATTAGAATTTAATATCCTTATGATATAACTAATATGAGAAGAATATGTATAATAATGGTAGTGAGTACCTTAGTAATATAATTATAGTACAAGATGATAATATTAATGTATTTGCTATTATTATATTATTATGGATATATGGGTATGATAATAAGTAGATAATAATTAGATCTCTCATGATTATTTAGTAATATAAGAGTTTAGTAAGATTTTTTAACTCAATGTATTAACTTATTCAGAGAGAAATAAGATTCATATGAGAGTATGCAGTGGGGATTAGGAAATTCATTGGGTATTTAATTATTATTATCAATTGAAAGTATGTAGATGTGAGGTTACTATAAGAATAGAGTTACAACTCGAAGTATTATGGATTACGATGGATTGGGTTGTGAATTGATAATGTGCTGTAGTGTATAGTATATATTATTAACTCCATATACTAAAAAAATTTGTAGAAGTATTGGATCTAAAAATAGGTAGAAATCGAGTTTCAATTCAAGGCAAGGATATTATGATTATGAGGTCTAGAAATTAGGGCAGTAATTAATAGTTGAATAAAAGTATATTGTCAAAAGTATAGAGGATCTAGCCAGGAAATTTGATGGCAGTATGTGAAGCTTAGCAGATAGTAATAGCAGCAGGTAATTTATAGAAGAAGTATATTTATTTAAGATGGTATAGAATATTATATAGATAAACTTGTAATAAAAGTAATAGTAATAATTAAGTAATAAATGAGGATGAAGATATATCACCTGGTTGAAATCTCAGAGGTATTAAATATAAGTAGATAGTGTATTTACGTGATTATATATATTTTGTATATTGATATGATTATTCATTATTTCTTATATATAGAATGTGGAGGAATGTGAAGATTATGTGAGTGAATGGTGGTTTGTATTGGATTGAGAGTAAATATGATGATTAAATTGAGGAGTATTTGCACTGAGATTGATGTTATAATTAACTTAAAGATAGTAACATTAAGTATTATAGTATAGATCTATCTAAAGAATTGACATAATTAAAATATCGTTATATATTGTAGCAATATTATCGTAATATCGTATTGAAGATGGAATAAGTCAGTAGATGTGTTTATTGAATTGAAGGATATGTGCGGAGATGGTGGATGGGATAGAGTGTTGTTTGGAGTCTATCATGTATATTGTAGGTGGAGATAGGAAATGAGGTCATTCCAGAGAACTGGGGAAAAATAATAATATCTATTATATTCCCACTAATTATTATATAAACAGAAAGGAGACTCTGGAGAGTGCAAAATTTACAGGGGAGATTCTCCTTGATTAGAATAATCATTATTAATTTGGCCAATATATTATTTGAAAGAGTTGTTGGAAGTAAAAGGACAGAGATTAATCGAAGCCCTATCATACTAGTGAAGGAACAGCATTAGAGGTACTTTAAGGAATGGTAGTGTATGATATTCACAGATCCTTATGTATTCTACTTTTGAGTAACAATATTGTAGAAGTAATGATTTAACGAAATTATTTTTACAACAAGGATGTAATTTTATTGTAGTATGTTTAATTTTTTAGGATTTTTAAGGTGAAAGATTTTATTCTTTATTTGATCACGGTTTATCCTTATAGGAATGGATTAATGGAGGGTGTTGTTAGAAGGAATTATGGAGTGGGGAGAGGATTGTGTGATGCACTGAAGAGTATCTATAATGTGGATCAAAGTGCAATGTGAGTAATGCAGGGTATAAATATAGATAATGGTTAATTAGAGAGTTTTTTGGCCCCAGGGAAAGTTGAGGTGGGGAGTGTGGATTTAGAAATGTGTGAAGTCGTATTGTCCCCTTTATATTTGTATTCTATCAATTATTAAGTCTTAAAATTATTGATTAAAAGTCATTGAAGGAGGTTAATAAGAGGAGGTTGAGGTGGAAAATTGGGAGGAGACTCTCATGGTACTATTAATTTGACGGATGTATATTGGTTACGTTAGATTGGTAGTGAATAGTAGTAGAAGGGATGTTGAAAGAATTTATTCTATTAGAATGTTTATATCGCGGAAAATATCTATGAATTAGAGCAAAAGACTTAATCAAATGAACATCATGGAATGAAATACACAGAAGTGATTGTGATGTGTTGAATTAGCATAGAGAGGTCTGGTAGGAATGTGTTTGGATGAGATACATGAGATTATATGGTAAGATATAGTCTTGAAGAAATGTTTAAAAGAATTACAAATATCCTGAGTTGGTATATGGAGGGGCAGAGACGGAGGGTGGTGATGGAAGAAGTATCAAGCATAGGACTAAGAAGTTCGGCAGAGCGGTCAAGGGTGAATGTATCCTTTTTCATGAAAGATCCAATGTATAATGCGGCTATAGGAAGGTCGCACAGAAACGCAAGTACGGGGCATACGAAGGAGTGGTTAGCACCTATATCTGGCTCTATTATAACGGTGGTCTCTGAGACGACATGGTGTACTACCCAGAGAGAAAGAGGCATGAAAGTAGGATACTATGGACACACGGAACTGAAAGATCAATTAAAAGCAAATGGTAGAAGGGTATCGTAATAGAAAGTATGATCCACGCGAATGAAAGAGTCAGCAAGGGAAGTCGAGGTGGCACCATAAGTGAGAGAAGATGGATGTCGCACAGAATAGATGGTGGGGACACTTGGAAGGATGTGCAGGAAGACAGGCCTGGCGAAAGAAAACGATGGGAGTGGATACCGGATGGAAGTAAACCTAGAGGAAGACCAAGGAAGAGATGGAAGGGAATCGTTGCAAGATTCGTTGATGAGAAATGCGGGCTGCCTGCGGTGGAGGAAATACAAGGGAGAAGACTGTGGAAGACAGAGCCCGAATGGAAACGCATGTTGAGTCCCCCTGACAGGTCGTGGTTTTCTACAAGACCAGGACCTTCCTGGGGGAGGACAGTAAGACAGTAAGTATAATATCATTTTATATATATATATATATATATATATATATATCTAATAATATATATATATTGTATTGATGTATATAATTTATTATATTTATTATATTTATTTATTATAATTGATTGATGTATTGATACTTTATTTGGGTATATTATATATATTTATTTTTCATACATGATGCTATCTCACCACTTATCTTATACACTATAGGCTGAGCCACCTTATTTCTCAAGAGAGGGAGTGACTCAATAAAAAAATAAAAGGAGAGAAAACCCTACCCATACCGCATTGCCTATCAGCAATTATCACCTCAGCTAGGCACCAGACGTATTGTCTTATATAAAGAAGAGTTGTAGATATTAAAATTAACATGTATGGAAAATAACAGATGGTGGCAAAAGGATTCCGACAAAGTAAATGATGTGGTGATTAGGTATTAAACAATGAGTTCTACACAGTAAAAAAGTAATGATAGGAATTGAGAAACAAGAAAGTTTCCAGAATAAACTCAGTAGAACGAGAATTCATGGTGTAAGGCAGGGAAAGCAGGGACGACGATGTAGAAGAGAGGGGAGACGGGCGGCAAGAAGGTGAAGAGAAGAACGGGATGTTGGTCCTAGCCATTGAGGCAGCGACACTGACGAGTTGAGAGAACTGTAAGTAATAGAAGAAGAGAGAGAAGAGAAAGCAGAGAAGGAAGAGAAAGAAGATGAGCAGGAAAAGGGAATCAGAGGAGGAGGAAGAGTAGGAGGAACAGGATATGTTAGTGAGACCGAGATGAACGAGATTGAGCGGAAGAGTATCCGAGAGAGAGGAGAGGAGGTAGAAGGATGGAAGAGAGACGAAGAGAGAGTGTAGAGAAAGAGTGAAGTGAGAGAGAGAGAGCGAAGAGAAAGGCGGGAGTGAGAGAAGCATGGTGATGATGAAGGAGATGAGTAGAAGACTGAGGAGAGGAGAGAAGATATCGCGGAGATGAGAGGATGAGGAAGAGAATTGCAGCAGAGATATAGTGACTGATGTGAGTGAGAGATAGAGACGAGTTTATGAGGAAGAGTGAAAGGAGAATTGTTGATCCGGAGAAGTAAGGAGAGTAGAAGAAGTTGGAGGATGAGAACGAGAGCAGTGTGAGGAAGAGGAATGAAGGGAGAGATATAATGCAGAGAGAAGGGAAGAGAGGTGGTAGTGACGGTCACAGCAAGAGAGAGAGAAGAGTGGAGAGGAAAGAGAGTGAGGAAGAAAGTGTAGAGAAGCAGTGGAGTGTAAGAGAGCAGAAGAGAAAGGAGGAATCGGACGAAGAGAGAGGGAAGTGAAGAGAAGAGGGAGGATAAGCAGTAAGGCAGAGAAGAGAGAGAGAAGAGCACGGATCGCAGAGGAAAGCGCTATATGCAGGAGGTAGTGAGGATGAGGCAGCAGACAGGAGGATCTGCACGAGTGAAGGCTTAGAGAGAGCAGTGAGAGATTGAGATCAGAGATGAGAGTAGGTAAGAGATGTAGTCATAGAGTGACCTGGAGAGTAGGAGGATACTGATGAGAGAGAGCTGGAGAGAGAAAGAGAGAGAACTAGAGATGAGAGACGAATGAAAATTTTTTGCAAAAATTTACATGGGAAGATGAGACGCTTAAGGGAGAGGTTTATATAAAAGAAAGATTTTAGACAAATGAAGTTAGGTGCAAATGACAATAGTTAGAGCGTGATCATGATCAAGAGTGATACCTACTTTTCTCGGCGTAGAGGGAGAATGATAGAACACATGGGTAGCTCTTCCCATGTAATGGAGAGCTAGAGACATAGGGAGGTAAGTAATTTAATGCATTGAATTAATCATGTTGATTGATGGATATGTTAGCAATGACTACATGAGCTACACACTCACTCGGACAGAGCACGTATAGGAGGAATTGGCTCAATACCATTGGAGAATTACTTTCTAATTGCAGCCTTTACTCTACCATTCATATTAAAAAATATACAGAATCTCATGCACCCGACTCGTAATAGAGGTAAACGGTGAGGAGAGAATGGACCCACATGTATGAGTGAGGAAGGTACGCTTGAGTGACGTGTATGGCGTTAAACAAGAAAATACGATCCACCACGAGGTGGAATTAGATGAAGAAGTTTAATGACGTAGGTAACTCTATGTCAGGTGGAAGCAATTGTATAGTAACAGAGCCGTCAGAACGAATGAAGAAGGATAATCGAGAGGAATAAGAAAGAAGATCATGAGTATCAAGGGAGAGGGGAAATAAGATCATGATGAGTAAAGGAGAAGACCATAGACCAGTTGAGTTAACCGTAGTATTGCTATTAAGATTGATCAGAGCAGACATTAGCTGTCGAGTAACATCTCTGCATGATTCTCACGGCGCAGCAATGAAATTAGATATAGTAAGATGATATGGGAATGCGAAGTTTGAAGTATCCAGGCAAGGGAGTAAACGCTCAAGATGATGACACATCTGAGAGAGTCCTGCTCGACTCACTGAAATATGGACACGAAGTATTAACTAATGATCCATTGAACATGAAGAAAGTTGAGTGGAGAAACTGAGATTAAACTGGGAATATGAGAATGAAGTGCATCAATTAACCATTCGGTGTATTTACAAACTTCCAATTTTTCAGGCTCGAAAAGAGGCGTTAGTCTCACAAGAACAAAACACAGGAGGTTATAATTCCATACCGGTATTTGTAGGTATGTGAAATTAGGTATTTAGTGCTCGCATATGTGCATTCGGTTGCAATTTTAGGTCTCGCATTAATAGATGGTAAGGAAAATAACACGATCAGTGTAGAGTCCAGTTTTGTGGGTTAGCCTTGAACTGAGATATAAGTGTTACTTTTATTTAGGGACTTACTAAGTAATTGTTGACTAGCGTAGCGCGTATTAGGAGTTGGAAAAAAATATAAGTAGAGAGATATAACAGAAGTGTAGGGAATGAAGAGGTTGGTTGGAAGCATGAGGAGGAAGCAGATGCGATGTTTACATGAAGTGGATCTTGGTGCTCGTATGTCTAGGAACTCGTGGAATGGTTTCCTTCCTTAAGCAACTCACTCTCCGAGGAGTACGTGTAGAGCAGGATGGAGCTGCGTACTTTAGAGCTACAAGATATTAGTGGAGACAAAGTATAAATTAAGTGTCACAAGAACAGTCCTCAAACTAACTATAACTCTCTTCTACAAAAGAATACAAAAATGAAAACAATAATCAGAGTTATGAATAAAAATTCCCGATGGTCAAAGTTATATTGAGTTAATCTTATATTTGTTTGCAACACTTAAAACCATAAGAGTTAAAATATTAATTAAAACATTAACCCGTTTACGCTTACAAAATATAATTACTCATATGGGTGATTTTATATATTTATTATATTCACTTACATCAAAAATTAACAATTATACTTATATTAAAAATAGTATTATGATAGTATTATAGTATTATATAACATTCAAACCATATAAAGTGCTTTTTATTTTATTTTTATCAACATCACTATAATATTACCTATAACAAATATATACGTTAAGAAAATATATATATATACTAAACAATTTTCACTACAAATAAGCGTTTACGCAGTGAAGTTTTCTATTAGTATAATAGTGAAAGCAATTACCTTTATGAAAGAGGATCGCGAGAATTTAACTTCTTGAAGAGATTAAACATAACAGAGTTCATAAATGAAGCTAAGAGATAGAGACGAAAGAGAGAGAGAGGCGAGAAGGAGAAGGAGAACGAGAAAGAGTAGAAGAAGAATGGAGAGTGTAGAAGAGAAGAGAGAGAAGAAGAGACGAGATTTTAGAAGTGTTATGTTAATATTTTAAGTACCGATATGTAAAAGGGATAATTGGGGTCATTTTATTTGTTAGCGTAAGTAAGATAATAAGAATTGTAGTTATGTTATATTTGCTTTGATTTTATCTGTGTGTACTGAGAGTTTGTTTAAGATTGATAATTTATATTAGATTATTGAGGATTTAAATGAATATCCGTTAGGATCCTGAGTAACGAGAATTGTTCTACATAAAGGCTGTGGTGCTATTGATGTTGAAGTTTAAGGCCGAGTTGCGAATTTGATATTTTTAAACTTAAAATTGTTGTTAATTTAAATATCGAATATAAATGGTTTAAGCTAATCTATGAGTTTATACGGGTTTACGGAATATTAATGTCCGATTTGTTTATGTCGCACAGTGATCGTAGTTTATTCAAAGCACCTAGAAATATAAATAGTAAAATTGAACCTTCAGTTGTCCAAAATAGGGAATGTACGCTTTTGAGAGTTCTTTGACAGCTTAATATCTCATTCAAAAGGAATACAGATAAACACATTGTTTATACACCATCCCATTTTCCATCCTAGTTCGATAATCAAGTCACACAATGTAACTAATTAGGTAAGCAGTGCCTACATAATTGGCAACATGGCGCTACCCTAGATCTTCTGGTTATTTTTTTTTGCCAGATAATGTTTGTTTTTTTGTTTTTTTTTCAATAGACAAACTTTGGTATTGCGTAACTTACCTTTGCAAAATTGATATTAAGTAAATCCGTTAAGAAATAATCAAGCGTAACCGTTGAGCAAAATATATTAGTTGGATTCTTGTATCAAGATTCAAGACCATGTGCAAAGGTAATTTGCCATTTTTGGATATTAATTAATAATAAAAGCAAGAAGCAGGAAAATGTGGCAAAAATTACAGCACCCGCGCCCCCTATGCGAACGCTGTGAGGAATAAATTTTTAAGAAAAGTGCGTAAGAATATTTAATGATTTTTACTTAATAAAAATACTCCCTTTGTACATTCAGAATTCTTTGAGTTTTACTGATTAGATTATTATATTGATAGTTAAAGTTGGGGTAGTCACGTTATTTCTGCGAAAATGTTTCAAATTCAGTTGACCTTTTTTTCGTTGTGTTACCGTTTTGAATAATAGATTAAAAGGACATTAAGATTTAATTGTACCTAACCTAATATAAGCCTAAGATTATGGAAAACATAAAATTTATACTAAAAGTGCTATTAAAAATTTAGTTGTTTGATAACTTAAAGTAAATAATTCACATAAACAGATTGTATAAAAGAACGAACCAACCTTTTTTTTAGTTTTAATCACTACATCTCTATGACTCTCATTTTTTAATGGTTCATACTTTCTTTAGATATTCGGTACTACGGCAAAGAGTGTATCAATGAATCGTTGGGAGAAAAAAAGAAGAAAAAGAAGAAGAAGAAGAAAAAGAAAAAGAAAAAGAAAAAGAAAAAGAAAAAGAAGAAGAAGAAGAAGAAGAAGAAGAAGAAGAAGAAGAAGAAGAAGAAGAAGAAGAAGAAGAAGAAGAAGAAGAAGAAGAAGAAGAAGAAGAAGAAGAAGAAGAAGAAGAAGAAGAAGAAGAAGAAGAAGAAGAAGAGAAGAAGAAGAAGAAGAGTCGTTATTTATAAGAAAGTAGCTTCGTTATTTTTCAAATAAGAAAATAATTGAAAATTTCTTTGTAACGATTTTTGTCCCTTTTTTTTTGTTGTCATTTTTATTTTTGTAGTGAACTCATTTATTTTCAGTTAGAGGCTTTTTCCCCCCTTTTATAGACAACATTTCGTTAGGCTTAGGTTAGACCTAGGTTAGGTGTGTTCTTCGATTATCTTCCGCTTATTAATCTTTGGAGGAGATAAATATACCATTTTCCTCTCTTAAGATCTTCTCTTCAGAAGCGGAAGAGAAAACCTTAATCTAAGGTTGATCGTCGGTGCTGTGCGGCACAAAGTTTGTGTGTTGACCGGCGGTACAGTGCGGTACAAAATTTCAGTGTCCCCTTACTGTGCGGTGCGATAAAAATTACTGGTGGTCCGGTGTGGAAAATTGCGGTGCTCGGACAACCCACTCCTTTAAGCTTTGACTCATTTATACCCATAGTTGGTAACTATTCAAAAAAAAAATGTTCTTGATTTCGGTATTTTTTTTTTCAAAAAGAAGATTGTATTCTCCTATTTGTAATTTGACGTTCGGTGGTAGGTGGTTGTGTACTTTCTGAACATGTTCAATTTTTAAGAAATCTCTTAGTTCTTCTTTACTTTGATGTTAAGAAGTCTGTTTGGTCTAGTTCAGTGGTTCCCAACCGGTGTGGTGCGCCCCCTTAGGGAGGCGTGAATAAGATATAGGGGAGGCGTGGGACAGTTTAAAATTTTTTTTAATTTCCTTTTCGAAAGTATTATTATTATTACTATTATTATTATTATTATTATTATTATTATTATTATTATTATTATTATTATTATTATTATTATTATTATTATTATTATTATTATTATTATTATTATTATTATTATTACTTGTAAATATTATTAAAAAATTATCATAAAATAAATTCAAAAAAATTAGGGGGGCGAGTCCCTGTCGTTATTCCAAAAGGGAGGCGTCATGCAAAAAAGGTTGGGAATCCCTGGGACTCTAGTTGGTTAAGTAACTTTATAAGTAATTCTGAATTTGTTTTTTTTTATTATTTTTTTTTTTTTTTTTTTTATTTTTTTTTTTTTTTTTTTTTTTTTTTTTACTTGGATCTAAACTCTACACGTTTTATTGGGTGTATTTTTATCTAACTTCTTTTTTATTCCTTTAAATAATCTATTATTATTATTTAGGCTCCCCTAGTATAAGTAAAGGGTTGCATGTGGTTTTCGAAAGACTAATAAAAATATAATATTATTTAAAAATTTCCATTTAATGCACCTACATTTCCGATTATAATAATAACTCCATCTTAGATGACAACAATACATATTCTATTATCAATAACTGTAGTAACTAATGAACATTATCCTCCAATTTCAATAATGGGAAGAGAATTGGGTTAGTAAACGTTTTAAGGGGCTCAGCTAGGCGTCCCTTGTAACTCAGGAAAAGACGATGAAAATTTATTTCGGGTTACTTTATAAGAGAGACCCTATCCATTCAAAGAGAATTTTAGTTTAACTTTTAAAGGATCATGCCAATTTTCTACGAACATAGGATTAAGGTGAGGGATTTTAAAAGACGTTGAGGTTAAAATCACATCTAAAGTGAAAATTTTAAGCTTACCTACGCTAAGGTTGCGTTCTTTCATTGTTGTATGAAAAAAAATTGATTTTAATTTTTGTTACCAGTGTTGCCGGGAGCCCGCGGTAGTCCGCGAACGGTCTGCCGTGCATTGGGGCAACGTGTATCCCAAGTTTAGGTAATCGTTAATTAAAAAAAAGTGTGATGGCGTCTCATTCACTCTACAAACTTTACGTAGATACATCAAATTTAAACTGAAATAAATTGCCTAAGCTTACTTGTTTTATAAGCTTAGGTATGAAGCCCCCCAAAAATATACAGCAATTTCTTTTTACTTTTTTGTTAATATTTAATTAAATTATATTTGAAAATTCACCATTTACAAAGAGATTTTGTCTTTTTCTGTTTCATAGATTTTTTCCTTTTAATTTCCTTACATTTGTAAAATACCTCGTCGATTAATTTTGTTAGTAGAAAATTTGCATGATCCATTCTAAGTCTTAAATCTTAGTCATTCCTCAGAATGGCTGTTTTGCAAGCTGGTCTTAGTCAGTAATATCGTAAACATCTTCAGGCCGATGTTCGTTACCTCTTGTGCACCATCATGTATCTTCATGCACCTTTACACAAAGTATTTCAGAACAAAATTTTGTTGTCCCCGTCTTGGAGAAGTCCTAGCAAACTGTTGGTTAGGTTAGGAAGTTTGAAACTTTTAATAGAACTTTGTAACATAATTCAATAGTCAAATTTCTTTCAATCCTGAGATTTCAGTTTTATAAATTGCAAAAAGGAACACTATTAAGCATTTTTGAACTTATTATTTAAACCAATCTTTTTTCATGCTTCTTGCTTTTTCTCCCAGAAGTAGACTAAATGTTTATCAGGGCAACCAACATTGAGGCTGGTTGCGGTGTTTCACGAGCGACAACTTTTACAATACCAACTTGTTAGGCCTGTCGCGGCAATCATTCTCTTTTAGCCGGTCTTAAGACCCGCATATATTGCTTACTAGCAACACAAAGGCTGTTTAATGTTTATAATAAAAGGACTTTTGTAGATACACACGTATGTTTATAATTCGCATGTCGAAGTTTCAGGTAACTCGATGTAACATGAAATTAGAATCAGGCAATTAACAAGATTCTCTTTCCAACCAAAGAACTCTTACGAGAGAGCGTGCTAAACATGAAAGATTCTTCTCTTTTTTTTCCATTATCTTTTCCGATTCTTCTCTTCTCAATTCTTGTTGCTTCTGAAAACTACTTTGGTGATTTTTTTCAACGGCTTTCCATTTTCGTTTTCCATTTGTTGTTTTCCTGACATCCATACACAATTACAGCCGAATTATACATCCATACATAATGATAGCCGAACTATTTATGACATTCACACACAATGACAACCGAATTATTATTTAAACCAATAAATATTTGCATTCAAAAAGAAAAAAATATAAAATATACCGTAATCATTTTCATTTATAAAAAATTCCGATGTACTCATATATATTATATATAGTATATTATATATAATAATATTATTAGAATGAGCAATATATATATATATATATATATTATATATATATATAATATAAAATAGATAAAAATATATATTAATATATATATATATTATATATATATATTTATAATATATATTATATATTTTTATATTTTTTTCTATATAATATATTATATATATATAGTTATATATATATACTATATATATATATATATATATATATACTTATATATATATAGTACTATATTATACTATATCGGATGTTATATTATTTACATAATAAAGTTACATCATACTATAATATGCTATATATATATATAATATTAGTATATATAATAGTATATATTATATATATAATAGTATATATTATAATCTCTGACATATCGTGGATCCAGACATTGTAATAGAACTTTTCATCAAAATATTAATATTTTTGCCCATTATGTGTTTAAACACGCAAAAGGTTAACCGCATGGGTCTACCGCCTCTGCCATATATAATTATTATATATATATATTATATATATATATATAATATATACTATATATATATATGATTATATATAATATATATATATATATATATATATATATATATAATATATATATCATATATATTATATATATATATATATAATATAATATATTTATATAGTTATCCTGCAGTTACTTTCCCAAAATTTCCCCCCTATATCTTAAGAAATAACCATTTATATTATCTTATTTAATGATAAATGAGCATGGCAAAGAACAATTTTGTCTAGCGGGGGGGGGGCAGGGGGGGGGGGGTGGCCCCGAGAACCTACAGACTCGTGAATGCTGTGAAAATTAATGAAAATAGTGGTCTTGTCAAACCCATAACAGCAAAAAAAAAAAAAAAAAAAAAATTTTCTTTTTTTTTGTTTTAAAAGAACATCAGGAAGTAAATGGTCTTATAATTGGAAATGTTATTGATGATTACATAACTTTTTTCGGTCTCATTTTAAATCGAACTGTATTTTATATTTTTCTTATCTTTGAGTAAATCATTTCGGAACATGTTCTAGATAGTTACATGAAAAATGAGGTTTCAGTGTCGTCTGTTAGTATGGTCTGGTGATTATTTCGTCCATTGTGGGTAGTCTCTATATGGGTTTTAGTAAGGGTATTAGTTGTAGATATTGGAGGCATGATTTGTTGTCATATATTTAATCACTTAAAACATGTTTTATACAATGAATAATTAATTGTCTTACCTTCATATACGAATGTAAAAAAACACACATAAGTAAAAAATAACATATTATATATATAATAATATAATATATATATAAACTATATTATTATATATAATGTAATATATATATATAAAGTATATATATTATTTTATATATACTTATATATATATTTATATATATTATATATATTTATTATATCTACTATGAAGAGTAAAACCAAAAGAGTACAGCAAACATTAATTTTTAATTTTAATTACTGAACGTTTCGAAATCACAAAGATTCATCATCAGTCAATCTAAAATAATAAAATAATAATTAAACACATTAAAATAAAATAAAATAAAAAGCGGCAAAGACTTAAAAAACTTTTACATTGGCCAATAGAAGAAAACCTCGGTATTTATTGACAACTGAAATTAAAGCGAGAAAAGGAAAGGAGGAATACAAGAGAGAAATTAGTTGGTTGTCAAGAGAGAGCGATGAAGCAAAGAAATGAGGTAAGAAAGGTAGACGAGAGAAATGAGATGACGGGGTAAAAAAGAGTTGGTAATAAATAATTACGAAATGCAGAAAAATTGCATTTATTAAACAATATGCAGTAATTTTAACTGTTTGCAAATTTGAACATATACATTTGGCAATAAAAAGAGATTCATGGTCATAAAAACACGCGCTATCATCATAAGTAATAATAATAATAATAATAATAATATATAATAATAATAATAATAGATAATAATATAATAATAATAAATTAATAAAATAATAATATATAAATATAACATATAAATATCAATAGTGAAATATAATGTGTGATTCTCTAAGCAGTAAAAATAAAAAATATAATAATAATAATAATAATAATAATAATAATAATAATAATAATAATAATAATAATAATAATAATAATAATAATAATAATAATAATAATAATAAAATAAATAATAAAAAAAAACAATGGACAATCGAACAAATTGACAATGTAAGAGGCAAGTGAGTGAAGATCAATGGAAAGACGTTATAATCGTTCATGAAGTCGACAAGTTCTTTATATGTAAGGACTCCAACACTTTTCTATCTAACTCCGAAGAGGCAGAACAGAGAACCTGAAAGTTCTCAATTGAGACCGGATGATCCAAAGAGTAAGAGTGGCCCCTGATCGCCCAGTTTTCTGGATGTTAGAAAGCTTTAATATAAAGCTGTAGGACAGTCTGGAACTTGTAGCTGGTGTTTGAGTCAGTACACTTGAAGATATAAACTACAGAGGACTTTTGCCAGCTGGATTCTGAATCCTTGAGCCTTAAAAAGGAACCCAATGAGGAGGAGCTTTCAGGAATAAGTAGAATGTTATGCTAGTTTGTTGTTTAAGCTCAACTGATAGTGGACTACCCAGAAAGGGTACCATAAGTCTAATAGCCAACTTAGGAAACTAGTGAGAGTATTTGTTTTGGGCTTGTATAGTGAGGCACGTAAAGAAGTTATATATATATATATATCATATGATATATATAATATATATATACATATATATATATATATAATACTTATAATATTATATTATATATACATATATATATCCATAATATATATATATATATATATATATATATATATATATATATATATATATATATATATATATATATAATATATTATATATATATATATATATATATATTATATATAATATAATATATATATGGTCAGTGTCTAAAGCTGACATCCCATGTAACTCGAGAACGGCAGCACCTACAGTAAAACAAATTCATATATTGGAGTCAGGCGGATAACACTATCAATGCTTTTTTCTAATTTTTTTTTTTTTTTATTCGTCGGAACTATTTAAAAAAAATTTTTTTTAACCGAGTAAAAGGGTCTCGAGGCCGACGGAGGACAGAGGGGACGAAGTCCCCCCGTCTTCCACGGGAGGCCGAGAGACCCCGACTCCTGCCATCTCCGCGCGTTTACCCTATGGTATTCCCTTAGTTAAAAAAAAATAATTTTACTTCTCTTACAACTTTGTATTACTTTACTAAAAGGAATACCCATAGGGTAAACCGCAGATGGCAGGAGTCGGGTCTCTCGGCCTTCCTGGTGGACGACGGGGGGGGGACCTCCCTCCCCTCTGTCCCCGTCGGCTCGAGCCCTCCTAAAATGGGGAAATTTTTTTTTTTTGAAATATTTTCCAGACGAATAAATGCCAAAAAAAAAATTAAATATAAAAAAATAAAAAATCACCTCTCTTTAGAAATTTTTCCGCTGATTCCATAATATAAAATGTTCTAGCTGATATGTGCTAAGTCGTGCTCTCGAGTTACATGATGTTCAGTTTAGACTCTCTGGACCTATAAAATATATATATAATATATATATATATTATATACTAATATATATATATATATATATATATATATATATATATATAATATATATATAATATATATATATATATATATATATATATTATATATATATTATAATATATATATATATTATATATATTCTCATTTCACACCACACTTGTGAAAAACCTACCAGCCTATAATTCATAGGCTTAAAATCCTTAATACAAAGAACGACCTTAAACTTTATATAAAAAGGCATCACCAGGAGAGAGATCTTAAATTAAGGTAGGCACCAGCTTAATTGACCTAAACATTTAGGAATAGTGAAGGATGTATAAGAATTCAAAATGATCCCTTGATAAACTTCTGGGTGGCAAAATAAGTGGCAAATTTTTTAATTTTTAATAGTAAAAGTGTAAGGTTATTCACCTAGGTTACTCAAAATAAAAGTTTTAACTGATATGAATGGGGATTGGCTTGAGTCTGTGGACAAAGAAAAGATTTAGGTGTGTTTAAAAGCAGTAATTTTTGAAAGTAGCTAATCAGTGTTTGGAAGATAGGAATAAAGCTAATAAGATTGCAGGCATATAAATCGCAGATGTTGTTTTACAAGCAAGGAAGTAAAAAAGTAAA
>JABUQX010066843.1:10000-13619 GCA_015478945.1 Trachelipus rathkii | reverse complement strand
CTGAGTCAGAATCTGTCTCTATATTCTCATGTTCGATAGGGTTATTGGCAAATTCATCATCATTGTAGGGGTTTGGGTCATAATTTAAATAGGGAACATTATATTCCTTAATTCTATTTACATGGACACTTTCATTTCTCTTTGTGTTATCATAAATAGGTTTTATAATATAGTTTACTGGTGAAATTTTATCAATTATACGATAAGGTCCCATCCATCTAAATTTTAGTTTACTTCCCTTACCAACTCTATAATTGTTTCTTAGCATAACTAAATCTCCTATTTCAAAATCTTTGTAATTTTGGGATTTATAGTACTTTCTTTGTTTAGATTGGGATTCCTTATGATTTAAAAGAGTTCTTCTATAGGCATTATTCATTTTAGTAATTAGATTGTGATTATAGTTGCTACTTTCATAATCGTATATTTTAGCTGTATTTATTATGTCTGAAAGGGGTAAAGTGGCATCTCGACCAAAAAAGAGAAAAAATGGAATTTCTTGGATTCCAGAATACAGGGATGTGTTAAGAGCAAGGGTAACAAAAGATAGATAATTTTCCCAATGATATAATGAATTATTTTCTAAAGCTGAAGCTAAAGCATTCTTAATACTCCTATTGCTTCTTTCAATGTATGGATTAGATTGGGCGTGGAAAGTAGTTGTGTAGTGGAGTTTACATTTATAAAGTTCACAAGTATCTTTAAAGAGTTTGGAGTGAAATTGTGTACCATTATCAACAGTAATGCGGAGAGGTGCTGAAAATCTTGTAATATAGTCAATAAGACAATTTACTATAGTTTCTTTAGTTATATTGGGAATATGATAGGTTTGAAGAAAACGGGAGAAATGGTCAATGATGGAGAATATATATTTATTTCCATCATTTGTAGTGGGTAAAGGACCCATAATGTCAATTCCTAACCAAGTTCCTGGGGAAGTGGCGGATTTATAAGTTTGAAGAGGGGCTTTAATATTTTTATAAGGCGATATTTTTTGACAAATAAGGCAACTTCTAACATATTCTTTTATGTCTTGTGACATATTAGGCCAGTAAAATAGACTTTCAGCTCTATTCAATGTTTTTATGAAACCAGAATGAAAATTTAGATGTGAATCGTGTGCTATGTATAAGGCAGCGGGTATTAAAGAGTGGGGAATTATGACAGCTTCATTATAGGGTCTATAATATTTATTTCTTTGTATGTAATATAAACAATTATTTATCATAGCAAATTTAGTCAAATCTATATCTCTAGGAACTCTTTCTATGTTATTTTTCTCGAAATAGTTTATTACCCTTCTCCAAAGTGGATCATTAAGCTGTTCTTTTCTTATATTCTCTGAGCTTAATATTTGTGAATGGTCTAAAGGGGTAATTACATTATTAATAACTTGGACACTTCTACTAATTGCATCAGGAATTACATGCTCTTTTCCGGCCTTGAACTTTATATCGAAATTAAACTCTGAAAGGAGGAGAGCCCATCTAGCTATTCTTGGTGTAACAGGTTTAAATTTAAATAAGTATCTAAGTGCTTGATGGTCTACGACAGCAGTAAATTTATGACCGTAAAGATAATAATCAAAATGTTTTATAGACTTAACTAAGGCTAAAGCTTCTCGTTCAGTGGTGCTGTAGTTTTGTTCTGGAGGGGAAAGTTTTCTAGAAAAATATGCGATTGGTCTGTCTATTCCTTCAATTTCTTGAGTTAACACTGAACCAATAGCAGTTCCGGAAGCATCTGTGTGAAGCTTGAAGTGTTCATTAAAATTTGGATATATTAAAATGGGAGCAGAAGTGAGTAATTCTTTTAATTTATTAAATGCTTTATCTTCAAGTTCTGTCCATATAAATTTGGAATATTTTTTGGTTAAATTGGTTAATGGGGCACATACCTCAGAAAAGTTTTGTATGAAGCGTCTAAAATATGAAGCCATTCCTAAAATCCTTTTAACAGCTTTTACATTTCGAAATCTATCATTCCTTGAACTTTAATGGGATCTATTTGAATTCCTTTTTCTGATACTATGTGTCCTAAATATTTAACTGAGTTTTGTGCGAACTTGCACTTTTTTTAAAGAAAGTTTTAATCCAGAATTTTTATATATCATGAGTATTTCTTCTAGATGTTCGATGTGTTGTTCAAATGAGGAGCTATATAAAATTAAATCATCCATATATATATGGCAGAATTTTCCTAGAACGCTGGAGAAAAGTATAGATAAAGTGCGGCACCAAGTGGATGGAGCACCTACTAAGCCGTAACACATTCTAACATGTTGGTAGCTATTGTTGTCAGGTCCCATGAAACTAGTTTTATGTTTATCTTCCTGTTCTATTTCTATTTGGTTGAAGCCTTTAAGATTGTCGAGAACTGTAAAGTACTTAGATCCATTGAAGGATGTTAAGATTTCATCTATTCTTGGCATAGCCATGACTTCTGTTTCGGTTACTGCATTTAATGAACGAGCATCGAACACAAATCTATTTGTTCCATCAGATTTCTTTATTAATATAACAGGACTACACCATGGGCTATTTGATTTTTCTATTAATCCTAGTTCTAACATCTTATTAATATGTTCTTGCATGATTCCTTTAGTTACTTGAGGTAATCTATATTGTGGTGTATGTATAGGTTTACTCTTTCCGGTATCTATTTTATGTTTTATCAGCTTGCATAGACCTATGTCGTCTGAAGTTTGAGCAAATGCCTCTTTGTGTTTATTTAATATCTCCATAACCTTTAACTGTTCACTTGTTTGTAAATTATCTAAATTTATATCTGCTAAGTCAAAAGTTTTTTCTTTACTTATCAAGTCTGGTACATTAATTTCATGCTCTTCTACCGGATATATATCACCAATCAATTCTTTCTTATTTAATATAACATCATGGTCTAAGTAATTCGCTACAGTAAATGGTGTTTGTAACTCATCATTAACACAAGCTAAAGTATTTCCTATCTTTATTCCTTCTAGTCTGCAATTGGGTTCAATGATTATGTTTTTATTTTTCCAAAATTCGTCTACTTTACCATAAGTTTTAATAAAAGATCTAGGGGGTAGTACAATTTTTTTCTCCATTATTACTTTATCAAAGGGGGTTTTTTGTTTTGAAACATTATAACAATGGGAATATTGATTATTTAGATAAATGATAGGGGTTTTATGTTTATTTATATAAATAAATTCTTTATTTAAATCGAATGAGACCTTTCCTAGCCTTTTCAGTACATCTCTTCCTATTAATATGTCACCAGGAAATTGTGTTGTTTCTAAAATATGTATCTCATGTATTAATTTAACTTTACCAATTTTTAAATAAAGAGGAACCTTTCCTATTACCTTTAAATTTTCTCCAGACACGCTCGTAACTTTTATATTAGACCTTTTAATATGTTTACAATTAGGATCCATTTCAAATAATTTAGAATAAGTGTCACGTGACAAAATAGAGATTGAAGATCCAGAATCGAAAAAAGCTAAATGTTTGATGGAATTAATGTCGATCTCTATAATGGGACTGTCAACGTTGTCTGAAATGGATCGGTTTATTAGTTTTTTGGATGATTAGGGGGATTTGTGTGTCTCTGGTGTAATTTTGGACAATTAATT
>JABUQX010066843.1:0-2500 GCA_015478945.1 Trachelipus rathkii | reverse complement strand
ATATATATATATAATATAATTATATATATATATATATATATTTATAGTGCTAATATTGCATATCGCAAATTTATATTAAAGATATAAACAAACGAAATAAAGTGTGGAGTTTAAAGAATTACTGAAACCTTCTCGCGATTGAAACCAAAAGCTTGTTGCGAAGATGAGGACAATAGGGTTCGATGTTTACGAACTGGCATATACATTGACCTCTATAATATATATATTATTATTATAATATACGATATATATATATATATATATATATATATATATATAATATACTATATATATATATATTATATACTATATATATATAAAGTTACCTATGATCTGAAAAGGCAAAAAACATACTAGATTAGTAAACTTCAAAACATCGAAGCCACAAAAAAATTGTTTTTGGAGTGTGCTAATCAAACAAAAGAATAGTAAATAACTTGGAGAGTATGTGTTCCAGATTATTCTATGGCACGAGGAGCATTGATATACAGAAATAATATACTATGGGCGTGTTAAAGCCTTAAAATCGGCGAACCACTTAAATCTCCCATTTGTAGAAGCACACCACCAAATGTACTCATTAACGTCTGAGTGCGATCGAAGCTAGAGTTAGATAGAGAATAGCTCACATTCTCTCGCTCCAACCCAGACTCGAACCTCGCTTTGTCTGGCGAGTGCTCTACCACTGAGCTAGGGTGACATATAAATTCCCAACAATGGTGGTTTAAGTCTGTGGTAAGGAATGACAAAGAACGGTATGAACACATGGTAAAAGAATTAATCATGTTCTCATGAGCTTCTAGAAGGCAAGATGGTCACTATGGTATACTGAACGGGTTTTCGAGGGTCAGTTGATAGGAGAAGGAACATTGAGGGACTGAAAGTTCTTCCTCCACAATTCAATGTCCGAAATTAAAACCGTTGGAATTGACGATCGTGTTGAGCTGTTATTATTTTTACAAATATTTAAATTTTCATAAAATTTAATATAAGCCTACCCTCAAAATAAATTGAGCGTTTCAAAATGGATCTGATCGAGATTAGGCTATGCAATTCAGAATATTCCCTACGAAACATATGCGTTTAAGTCAGCGTTCTTGTCTTTACTTGACCTTATGGCTTATTAAGAATCTATCCTTATACCGCTATAAATAATTTTTATTTTTAAAGACTCGCTTATTTATCTGTTACGACTTCCTCAGTTCTGTTCTCTCCTGCATAAATTGTTGGTTTTTAGCCCGTGAGTGGGCGGAGAAAAAAACAGATTAAAAAAACAATAATGAAATGGAAATATATTATAACTAAATAAAAAAATAAATAAATGTAAAAAAATCCGGTCAAACATTTGTTTATTCAACTTCTGCAATCAATTATATTAAATACAATATTATATTATTAGTTAACTAATTAATTCATATACTTAAGTATTATAAAAAAATGACATTTTTTTTTGTATTTTCGATTAAACCACTTCGAGATTTTATGTGCGAATTTATTGACTTCCTATAAATTTTATTCTACATTAGTATAATATAAAAATCTTCTTTTAAAAAATATTTTTAACGTTTACATACTACTTTTTTTGACACACAAACGCACACCAATACACACACACACACACACACACACACACACACACACCACACACAACACCACACACACACACACACACACACACACACACACACACACACACACACACACACACAGTATAAATAATAGGATAAATATAATATAGATATATTATATTACTAATAAGATATATATATATATATAATATATATATATATTATATATATATATATTATATAGTAATATAAAAGAGAGAGATAAAAAAAAAATTACACAAATTGAATCCACAACTCAGGTACTGCACCAGAATGCATATAAATCAGTAATAAGAATCCATTGATGGCAAGAATGCACAATTAATCCGACGTAGTAACAAGGATGAAGGTTTAATAAATATCCATTTTACTAAGCCTAATATTAGAAAGAACTCTTAAGTCTCTCTTGTAAATGAATTAATTAATCTTAATACACTTTTAATGCAAAAGCTTTATTTTAAAGACTTAGTTCGATTGAATTCTTTTTTTATAAAGCTTACCATATTCAATAAAATGGATGTATAATTCATACATAAAGTGTTATATAAATATATATATATATATGATATAGATGTATATATAATATAATTATATAATATATATATATATATATATATATATATATATATAATATATAAACATTATATATATCAATAAAATTATAGGATATATATATAAGTATAGTATATATATTATTATATATATATATATATATTATATATATATATATAAAATTATATATATATATATATAAATATATATATAGATATATATATATTTATATATATAAATAATATATATATACTACTATATAACTTAATAATATATATATAGTATAATATATATAGTACGGTATACATTAGAATTAATCCATAATCAAATCAAAAGTTCAC
>JABUQX010066842.1:0-43732 GCA_015478945.1 Trachelipus rathkii | reverse complement strand
TATGCAGCACATTTGGGCTAGTAGTATCATGCTTAGAAGGGCGTATTAGAAGGTAATTATATATATATATGCTGTGATAGTCACTATATAGTGAATAGTATAGTGACTCATAGACGCCCATGAGAGCTGCGTACTAGCTAGGAGCTATGGTATGTGTAAGCCGAGGCTAGAGTTGGAGGTGTAAAGCCGGAGTGAGTGATGGACGTTGTACAGCCGGAGCTGATTTAAGATGGAATTAGCTAGGTGAAGCTGGTAAGGTGGATTAATGAATGGCGACATAGCCTAGTAGAGTTGGAGGATTGGCGGAGGCGGTGGAATAGGTTACCTGGAGACACATATATTGTTTAGTTATGCTGGACTGAAAAGGCAGTTGAATACGCAGTAAAGTCGGTTTTATTATTTCTGATTTGAAGAGATTGACTGAATAGCATAAGGTTTCAAAAACAGTCCCGAGTTTGAGCGAGTCACAGGAAGGTATCGAGTTTCTAATTGAGCGATATTTTATGTAATATATAATTTTATTCACTTTTCTTAAAGATTTAACATAGGGTATAATTTTAATATTAATTAAATTTACGTAATAATGAAGGTTTACAATTATATTAGGAGGGTACAAAATTCATAAGAGAAATTAGTGTCCCATTAGAAACTCGATCCATTATCATTATAGTATAAATGCGGTATAACTGAATACAGAATTAGTCAATTTAGGCTATCCAAAGTTTAAATGATTGGAATAATTATTAACATCTTCATGGTAATCTATAGGTACTTTTTACAGTCCTTGATAACTATTTAATTAGGATTTTAACAAAATAGAATAGAATACAAATGAACAATTAAAACAGCTAAATCGAATCAAAGATACAATAAGCGTTTCTTCTCAAGTTAATTGATTATTCTTTGTGAAAGTGCTTTTTGTGTTTATTCGTTTATTAATGTGCTTTTTTGTGTTTGCTCGTGTTCAAATGTGAGTTTTTTTTCGCTACTTATGAACATGTACTATTACTTTCTCCAGCAGTTACTAGGAATGTTCTGCATAACTATCATGGTGATGCGAAGTGATCTATAACTTCGTGATAATAAACGACTCTCATAAATTGAACACCCATAAAAAATCTAGAAGAATATTCATGACAATATTATTAAAACCCTGGCCTTATAACTTAATAACCGTGTAGCTAAGCATCTCGACCAAAGTCATGCATATAAAATATTCTAAAGACCGAGTACTAGGTATACAGCAGAAAAAGGAATCAACAAAAGATAGACTCCACTATTAAATAAAAATATCATAAAGTTCAAGAGAATAGATAGATTTTTCGATACACCCTACTACGAAATGCTTAAAAAGAAAAATAGATATATAACATGGGGATTATGTGTGGTTAAATTCATATTAGTTCTTTCCCTTCTAAATACAACACACTTTATCTAGAGAGTATGCGTCACTATATAACCTAATTTAACCAAGAAAAATTCCAAATTCATATGGACAGAACTTGAAGATAAAGCATCATCTTATATAATTAGAAGGAACTACTCACTATCTGCTGCAATTTCTAATATATCCAAATTTTAATGAACACTTCAAGCTTCACACAGATGCTTCCGGGACTGCTATTGGTTCAGTGTTAACTCAAGAAATTGAAGGAATAGACAGACCGATCGCATATTTTTCTAGAAAACTTTCCCCTCTCCGGAACAAAACTACAGCACCACTGAACGAGAAGCTTTAGCCTTACTTAAGTCTATAAAACATTTTGATTATTATCTTTACGGTCATAAATTTACTGCTGTCGTAGACCATCAAGCACTTAGATACTTATTTAAATTTAAACCTGTTACACCAAGAATAGCTAGATGGGCTCTTCTCCTTTCAGAGTTTAATTTCGATATAAAGTTCAAGGCCGGAAAAGAGCATGTAATTCCTGATGCCATTAGTAGAAGTGTCCAAGTTATTAATAATGCAATTACCCCTTTAGACCATTCACAAATATTAAGCTCAGAGAATATAAAAAAAGAACAGCTTAATGATCCACTTTGGAGAAAAGTAATAAACTATTTCGAGAAAAATAACATAGAAAGAGTTCCTAGAGATATAGATTTGACTAAATTTGCTATGATAAATAATTGTTTATATTACATACAAAGGAATAATTATTATAGACCGTATAATGAAGCTGTCATATTCCCACTTATATTGAATTAATCCGCTGCTTGAAAACTGCCTGATTCCATCTATTGTTCAATTACTGGTTTCAATTAACACATTGGATAGAGCTGAAAGTGGTATTTTCTGAGCCTAATATGTCACAGACATAAAATCATCGTCATCATCGGTTGCCTTATTTGTCAAAAAATATCACCTTATAAATATTAAAGCCCCTCTTCAAACTTATAAATCCACCACTTCCCCAGGAACTTGGTTAGGAATTGATATTATGGGTCCTTTACCCACCACAAATGAAGGAAATAAATATATATTCTCCATCATTGACCATTTCTCCCGTTTTCTTCAAACCTATCCTATTCCCAATATAACTAAAGAAACTATAGTAAATTGTCTTATTGATTATATTACAAGATTCTCAGCACCTCTCCACATTACTGTTGATAATGGTACACAATTTCACTCTAAACTCTTTAAAGGTACTTGTGAACTTTATAAAGGTAAACTCCACCACACAACTACCTTCCACGCCCAATCTAATCCATATATTGAAAGAAGCAATAGGAGTATTAAGAATGCTTTAGCTTCAGCTTTAGAAAATAATTCTTTATATCTTTGGGAAAATTATCTATCTTTTGTTACCCTTGCTCTTAATACATCCTTGCATTCTGGAATCCAGGAAATTCCATTTTTTCTCTTTTTTGGTCGAGATGCCACTTTACCCCTTTCAGACAATAAACACAGCTAAAATTAATACGATTATGAAGTAGCCAACTATAATACAATCTAATTACTAAATGAATAATGCCTATAGAAGAACTCTTTTAAATCATAATGAATCCCAATCTAAACACAAAAAAGTATTCTATCAAATTCAAAAATTACAAAAGAATTTTGAGAATAGAGATTTAGTTTATGCTAAGGAACAATATTACTGAGTTGTTGTAAGGGAACGTAACTAAAATTTAGATGGTTGGGACTATTTATCGTATAAATTGGATAAATTTTCACCTGTGTAAACTATATTATATAAACCTATTTTGATAACACAAGAGCAATGGAAAGTGTCGCCATGTAAATAGAAATTAAGGAATATATGTTTTCCTCTATTTAAATTATGACCCGACCCTACAACGATGACCGAGTTTGCCATAATCATCGACACGAAAATATAGAGACATGATTCTGACTCCGATTCAGAAATCTGATTTTATTTCCATAATGGTATCGTAATAATAATAATGACAATAATAATAATAATGGTGATAAGGAAAAAATGATAATGATGATAATAATATATAAGTGATAAAATAAATAAATAAATGATTAATAATATGATGGACCGATATAATAATGAATAATAGTGAAAATGAAAATGATAGTGATTATAGGTGGAAATATTGTTGGTTACGATAAACGTGTATATCGTTGAATAAAGAGGAGTGGATATAAGTAAGTTCAAAAACGGACAATAGAGTAATAAAGCTTTAACTCATTATTAGGCATAATAGTGGTTGTTTCATGATCCCTAGAATGATTTTAGATTTCTGTAAGAATAGATAAGATATGATAGAGAGAGATTGTTCCTGAAAGTAATGGTAGAATATTAAAGTAAACAGATACTATATATTGATAGAGAATACTATAAGATTGATATAATTGATAGTTTGGCATTGAATAGCAATTGATTGTTCTGTTGCAACAAAGTGGATAAGTAAATATAGGGGCAGAGTAGGAGACAACTCATGTGTTCGACCGTTTTTTGTTAGTATGGAGTTAGTTGTTCGGCTGGTCTCTTAGTGTAATGGTTTGTTGTGGATAAAAATAGAAGATTATATAGGTAGGTCGCGGAAGAGTAGAATATTTTTTTTAACATGAGAAGGAGGTGACGATAAAAGAAGTTAGACGAAGATGGATGAAGTAGCGCTGCCACGGATGTATATAGGCAGTAGGCATATGAGGATAAGCCATTGTCGAACTAAATTATTTAACGGATCGCCATAAATGAGCTCTTTTTAATGCAATAATAAGGCTTCGGGAACTGGGTTTGATAAAGATCATTTTAAAATTGGATAATTTTGATAAAGATATTTAATTTGGCTTTTTGTAAAGAACATATTTAATGGTTTTTTAATGTTTGATAAGTTGAAATTTAAGAAAGTAGTATTGCCGTTACTAATTATCTATATTCAGGAATTTAAAAAGAAAAAAATTATTTTGAAAAAAAAAATTATCACAAAGTTTAATAATGGAAAAATCAATTAATGTCCATTGATTCATTTTTAAGATTATTCTTAAGGAATATCGAGTAAGAAATTCATGGCCCGTAAACTTAAAAAATAATTGACTAATCTTTTCTTCATTTCACTCTGGATTCTTTCTAAATAATAGAGGAGTAATGTAAAATTTTTAATTATTATATATAAATCTTAAATAAATAAAATAGATAAGTTTACCTTTTAAAAAGGAATCTGCTCACGTGCTTTAGTTTAAAAGACTCATTTACCAGCAAATGATGGTTGGAAAAGGTATTAGCAGATATTATTTCAGGAAGACATTATTTTTAATATAACTGTGTTATTTTTTCTCTATTGTTTTGATGGATATTTTCATTTCTATCGTCGTAAAAACAAAAGTTCTGATTTTGTTGAATTACTTTTAAAAAGAAGTAGCCATTTTTATAAAGTTATATCTTTTTATTCAAGACTTTTGTCTATGATGCAACTATAATATTATGATGGACACGGTAAAGTATTTAATTATCACGTGTTATTGGTCATTTTTATAGAGGCTATTAATCTAGGTTTTATTTTATTAATTAGTTTCTATATTTTTTTTTTTATTATTTTAATATTTAAATATAAGGTAAAGTCATGTAGTTTTATTTACCTAAATAGACTTAATGAACGTTTTAGATTTGTTTTGTTTTACTTTTTGGCTACTCACTGATATATTTTGAAAGACCTATTAAAAGTTGTGACCAAAGCTTCCATTCTAAGTTTGAGTCGTCGTAAATTTTAAGAGTTTTTCCTAATAGATTTATCTTTTTTTGTATTCCTAGTTATCAAATAATTTCTATCTTATAGTTAATATGTTATGACAATAACATTTTTACGAATAACATAAGTTTCTTACACTAAATTATACATTTAATAGTCTTAATTGATTGGTATGTTTTAATCGGTTGGCATTTCTGAATGAAGCTAATGACTGTAGCTTTGGTTTATTTTGTTGAAGCGGATAAATTTACTTTTAACGAATGCTTTAAGTTTTATATAAATAATAAGCCCAGGATTTTATCGAATATATAGGATATTAATTTGATGTATTTATTTTCTTTGGGTGGATTAATTTTAAATTTCTAGGTAAAAGTAATCTGCCGCCTATGAATATATTTTATATTTAATAAGGTTAAAGGATATTTTTGCTATCTTATCTTAGTACTATTGTTATAGGATGTGAGATTAAGAATATTTAAGTTACCCTTTATTTTTTTGAGTAGTACAGTTTATTTTGATATAAGTTAGTTTTAATCATAATTATTTATATTGTTAGAACTTAGTGGTTGCGTTTGTACGTACATTTTATTTAAGGACTTGAGGTGTGAAACTTCATTTTTCGGAATAACTTAGGCACCGAAAATCTACTCAACAGGAGAACAAGGAGTTGATCTCCTTACTCTGCCCTCTGCTGGCAA
Source organism: Trachelipus rathkii (assembly GCA_015478945.1). Taxonomy (NCBI): domain Eukaryota; kingdom Metazoa; phylum Arthropoda; class Malacostraca; order Isopoda; family Trachelipodidae; genus Trachelipus; species Trachelipus rathkii. The sequence goes on along the minus strand of JABUQX010066842.1, from coordinate 37,862 downwards.
CTGTAGTCTGACTACTTTAGAAAGGTCCTAGTTGACAACCCAATCTTTGGTTGGTACCGAGTTGACAACCAATCTTTGGTTGGTACGAAGTTTGGTTCCCTCACTGAGGACGGTTTTGGTACCGTCGCCTAGCGTTTTAAATTGCTTATTCTTCCTCGGCGGTCAAACTTGGTTTGATACCGGTTGACAACCCAATCTTTGTTTGGTACCGGAAGGTTTGGTTCCTTTTGAGAGCGTTGGTAGCGTCGCCTAGCTTTAAATTAGCTTTTCCCGTCTACTTGTTGGTACAGAGAGTTGACAACGGCCAACTTTGGTTGGTACCGAAGTTTGGTTCCCTCTGAGACGGTTGGTACCGTCGCCTAACTTTAATTAGCTATTGCTTCCGCCCGTTCAACCTTGTTGGTGACCAGAGTGTATGAACAAACCAATCTTCTGGTTGGTCACCGAAGGTTGGCCTTCGGGTCATGAGACGTTGGGTACGGCGTCGCCTAGCTTATTAAGCATTATTCGTCTACTTTGGTTGTGATACCCGCGGAGTCTTGAACACCTTCCAATCTTTGGTTGGTACCGGAAGGTTGGTTTCTCCTTAGACGGTTTGTACCCCAAGTCGTTCGTTCTAAAGACTACTCCTCACTGTCCGGTTGGTCACTAAGACAGGACGTGTAGTTAATAGGTTGGTAACCTGTCTGCTACCTTCTATCCCGGTAGTTGGTACTGCCCCAAGTTTGTAGTCAAACGCCTCTGCCCTTTGATGTATAGTTTTTTTTATCCCCATTTATGTAAATATTGAACCTATGAACGCTTACTCCGAAGTTTGTATTGCTACCGATCTTATATCTTAATATATTTATTATATAAGTTGTCTCTTTTATCGCTCGACCACATCTTTAATTGATATTAAGGTTAACTCTGGTACTTATTAAGCAGTTAGTGCTTGGCTTACTTTACAATATATATATATTATATATATATATTATATATTTATATTCTGTATATATTTAATATAATATAATATATATACTATATAGTAATTATATGATCACATATTTACTATCGTATATATATATATAATATATATATAGTAAATATTTATATTATATATTTGCGTATATTTTTTATATATATATATATTATACTATATATATTATATATATATATATATATAAATATATGTATATATAGATAATATATCTATATATACTATATATACTATATATATATAGAATAATATATATAGTATATTATATATAATATGTATTACTATATATATGATTAATATATAATAATCATATGTACTAGTGAAATTAGTTACTTATGTATATTATATATATTTATAATATATCGTGTAGTATATACTGGTTATATATGGCAGACGTATATATTTTATAATTAAAGTATGATATAAGTATCATATACGTCGGATAGATGGATATTATATGGTAATAATTATACGGTGATAGTATTATATATATATATATATTATGTATATTATTTATATATTATATATATTTATATATATATTATGTTAATAATATATTAGGTGTAATACAGAAGGCATTATTATATGTCATATATATATTATATATATTAATATATATAATATAGTATATATATAATATAGTGATATATAGGTGATTATATATATATATAATATAGGTATATATATATATATATTATTGCCTATATATATAACCGGTTATTAGTATATAGTAGTAATATATATATTTTATATATATATTAATATAATATATATTATAATATATAGTAGTATATATATAATAACCTTTTATAATAAATAGGTAAGTCGTAGTAGTAAGTTTATCGGTAGGTGGGTATATATAGTTCTATATATAGGTAGTGATAATTATTACTATATATATATAGGTATTATAGCGGATATTATTTATTAAAATATTTACATATGTGTGTATATAGTGTATAATTATTATATTCATATATATATATATATTTAATATATATATATCTATTATATATATTATATATATATAATATAGATTATATATATATATATGTTACTATATATATATAAATATATATATATATATATGGTTATAGTTATATTGGTTTAGTTTGACTATTGATATCAGATATAAGGTATATGAAATACTAATGGAAATTTAATTTTTACGATTTCTTAAGGAGAGTAAATATATAATATAAAAGGTGACAGTTATAGGGTCCTGCAGAATGTGTGTGAAATTGAGCATACCAAATATTCAAAATAGAGTTAATTTGTTTTCCATCAAAGTTGGAGATTTAACGGTACTCAAGAAAAAAGTACTTCCAATTGGCAAAGAAACTTATTTTTTCTCTTTTTGACATTTAGAAAACTTGTCATTTTTGACGAATTTATGCTCATTTTGACACGGTTTTGAGGACCCTAATATTTGTCTATTTGAGCGTTTTTTTCTTTTTGTGTGTGGTAGGTGTGAGAAGAATTGGATAAAATAGGATGAAGCATTAAGGTAATATGTTTTTGTTTGACAGAAGCGTGTAAATGAGAGAATAAAAAAGAGTTCGTTGAGATGATAAAGTCACATGGAAAGGTGCGATGATTGTCGGTTGTAAGCGGCATTGTAAGTAGTAAGTGGTGGCTGGGAATCGCCAGGCTGGGGAGAACGAAGAAAGTGGGTTAGTCAGTAAGGATTGTCGAGGAAAGAAATCTTAAGTTTAGGCAGAGGCGATATAGAAAAGGTGCATAATAGTAGTGAATGGACGAGATTTTTGTCGAGAAGTATGGTTGTAGGCCGCTGGTCCGAGGGAAAATAGACAGTCTTTTTTTGTTGATAACGGATTGTGCCATTATGAATTTTCCTTCCGCTATGGTTTATTTTTTTTTTATTCATATTGGATTGAGGTCTAATGTAAGGGACGGTAGGAGGGGGCTTTCTTTTCGATTTACGTCATGTTTACTATTTTCCTGTTTCCGGTGTATGCTTCGCACCTCACCCTCAATCTGGGGAAAGGAGGTAGATGTGGCTTGATTAAAATTTATATTATATATATTAATATATTAGTATATTAATAGTCATTAGATAATCTGATATATATATATTATATAATATATATTATAATATATATTATATATTATGATATATATTTAGTATATATATAGTATATTATATAGTTGATTATTTTTAATTAAATGAACGATAGTTGAGTAGGTATTATAAGATTATTATATGGAAGCCCTCTTTTGAACTTAATAGCGATTGCAGATGTTAGACTAAGCATGTCCACGGCTTATTCAAAAAGAATTATTTTTTTAAAATCAGTAACAACAACAAGAAATCATTGTACTAAAGAAGAATCTTTAATTTTTTGATTTCTCAATTTGCTCGCGGTCAGCATTTCTGCTTCTTAATGTATATTACTAATAAAAAAATAAGCGAGGTGAGTGTAATTAGAGGAGATTGTGATGGGATAATATAGGTGGATATTATATAAGATATGGAAAGGTATATGGGGGTGAGATAGGTGTAAGTAATGTTGATGCGAGCTTAAAGTGGTTCATCTCCAAGTGCCATATTGTAATTTAGACTGTAAATGTGTAATGTATGTTTGTATATGTGAAATGTGTAAGAATCTGTGTTAGTATTTAAATAACTAAATCAAACTTATACGTGTTAAATTGATTAGATGACTGGGTCATTCTCAAATAATATTATACAAACTCTCTGAGGTATGTTGTGCACCTTATTCTAGGTATTTGTGCCAAATAACACACAATTAATGTGAAGACGATTTAACATACTTTATTTAGAGTGGGAGATGGTTTTGCTATTTTCATAAGAAATGGTAGTGCGCGCTGTTACTAAGATATATATTAGTGGATAGCGGAGCGGGTTATTATAGGTAGATATTTACTATCTATAATTATTTATAAAATATATTTATTTAATCTTTTAAAATTCATAATTTTATTTTTAAATTTTTTTTATATAGCTTTACAGGAACAAAAGAACATGTATTAAGATTGATCCTTTTGCATTTTTCAAGTTAGTCTGTAAAGGAAAGGATAAAATTTTTTTGGTTATTTATATATATATATATATATATATTAATATATTATATATAATTATATATATATATTAATATATATATAAACTATAACTATCATTATAATATACTTACAATACATAAATTTATACTATCCATATAATATTATATATATACTCCTAATGAAACATTTCCATTATTTAAATATTTTTGCAAGGTAACATGTTTTTTTGTTTTGTTTCTTAACTTTTTTTTTTTTTAACTAATTTTTTTATTTTTAACTGATTATTTTTGTAAATATATATTTTTGTCGGATTACATCCTCACAGTGAACGACGCGCTCTGCTCGTGATTTAAACCTTGAACTATGATGTACCGTTAATTTCATTAATATCTATGGTTGCGGTAATATTGCAGTTCGGTTGGCGTTAAGAATCTTGATATTTCTTTCTTATAGTATGTTTTTGCTTTTCGTTTTAAGAACTGGGTGTTGAACATGTATATCTCTACATTTGTCAAATACCAAGGCGAGTTTTGTCTTTTAAAATAGGCTATATATTGACAATGCCTTATAGGGAGCTACACTGGGCAGCCCTCTCTGCTGGCCTTGGTGGAGATGATACTCGTTCTGTGCCGACACCTAATTTTATCCCTAAAATCATCTAGCTCCATTCGCCGTATTGCAACCGAACCTGATTAAAAGGCATCTGATACCAGTATCTCTCATATTTCTTTGTCAGTTCACAATTTTTCTTTATTTATTAGATGATCGTGTCGCGCTAACGGGATGGTATATTGTGCAACAATATTTACACATTATGTGGTTATTAGATGAAAACGATTTCTCTTACTTCGTATTACTACGTGATCGCTCTAAATACTTTATCTTAAGAAAAACTTTAATCTCCTCTTAGGCCAATAAAAATTGTTTCGATTATACAATAATGTTACAATTATATAGGGTCCTTATTTCAATTTATTAATTTTCGCAAGTGATATTATATTGTTCAGTTAAACATATTTAATTTATCTTTTACAATAGTAGAGTGTGAAATTAGAAGATTAGGTGTTCATTTAAATTAATACCTATCTCTTGTCATTTTTCGTAAAGTAGTTATGATTTTCATGAAATGTAATAGATAAGACGATTGAGCGCAGTGATATATCGAGTGAGTTTCTATATTTTTGGCAGGTGAACCAGAATATAATCATAGAGTTAGATAATTAAAAGCTGTAAGGAATTGTTCAATACTTTTGTGATTGAATAGGTGTCTTGGTCCAATGCAATGTGTTCGATTTTGTTCAATATTTTAATTGAAAGGAAGTTGACAAGATACACATTACATTTGGCCATTATTAGTTTTTCAATAAGATTTGTAAAAATGTTTTAAGCTAATTATAAACTTAACACCCACAGTAAAGAATATATACTTTATGTTGATGGATATATAAAATAATTAAGTCTATATAGCATGAAGATTATATGAAAGGATTTGATTGAATAACTAAATGTTATTGCACAGGTCTGTTCAGATAATATTTTCGCATAAATAATGACGGCAAACCCGCGCAGGATCTCGAAACTCTGGAAAACACTTACTCTCAGCTACCGATTTGATATAAAAAAAAAATTGAACATGTAGTGACATTACATTATTAAAGCAGCAGACAATGATCTACTAGAGACGAAGAACAAAATAACATTCACCATAAACAGAATCACACTCGAGAGTGAATCAAAATAAAATAGCCTAACGATATTGAGTTTTTTGATTCTTCTGGTTTAAATTTGGGCACTCTCTCATTTACTGAAGACTATTAATAAATTTAAAGATAGTTAAAGTATTATTCATAAGTTTTATGTTATATTTCTCAAAGGAAATCTTCAAATATTTCGGCATATATAAACTTTATATATGCAAACTCAATTTATACTATATATATTTTATATATATATTACTACCTTATATACAGTATTCCATCACCTATTAATACTTCATTATATATATACTAACCGTCACATTAATAGTATTATATTAATAAATTCATTGTATTGATACGACTACTATCCTAGTAATATCGTTTCTTATTTCTCATCTCTATCCATAATGAAATTCTATCTTTACTCCTTAATTTATATATACGCTATATACTTATTATATATTATATATTAACGTTGATATATTATAGATATAATTGAAAAGTTTTAGCTAGATTATTTCATATATATTTAATATATATACAAATGACTCGTAAGCATTCATATTATCTATTAATAATATTATTAAAATTAGTTTATAATTATTAATTCCTACTTAACCCCCCTCTTGCTTGCGATTTGTGTTTTTTTGTATACGCGTATTTTTATCTTGGTATATATTATATATATATATATATTATTATTATTATAATATATTTATTAATATATGATATAATTTTATATTTAATATATATAATAATAATATATATTATATTATATATTAATATATATAATATTTGAGATATATATTAAAATAAAAATATATAAAAAACATTTGTTAATAAATTTCTAAAGTGTATTATCTTAAAAAAAATTATATTATATTATATTAATTTATATATATTATATATAATATAATTATATATATATATTATATATAATATTATTTTTATATATATTATACATATATACATATTTATATATATATATTTATTTTATATATATATTATTATTTATATATATATATATATATATAGTATATTATTATATTTATATATTGTATCTATCTCTTAGTGATACTTGCATACAGTATTGGTCATGCATATTGTGTATGTAGCTGAGTTGATAAGATCACATAGCTACTAGTATAACGTATATATATCTAATATATATAAATATGAGTATATATATAATATATATATATAGTATGATATATATATATAATATTATATATATATATATTATATACTTATATTATATATATATATTATATATTATATATATATATATATATAATATACATATATTATAATATTATTTATTATGAATATATATATATATATATAAGTATATAACAGTAAAATTTGCTAAGTTTGTATCTGGCTAGTATATTAGTATATAATTATCCTATCTATAATTTAATTGTATATATTATTTAGATATTATATACCCATCCTAATATATTATATATTTATTATAGTATATATTGATAGTATGGTGGTATTGTGAACTATAAGTAGCTTTAATATACGTATAGTATCATGCATTGTATTGAGTCTTATATAGTACTTCATAAGTAGGTATACATATAATAATATTTTAGTATATTATACGCATTATACTTATATAATATATAGAATAATAACTATATGATATACGGTAGTTAGCATAGATTACTCTAATAAGCGTATTAGGCGCGCTCAATACATTGGTTATATTATATAAGAGAGAGTATTATATAATAGTAAATTTAATAACATACGTAGTTTTGATATCTATTGCTCATGCATAGATTTATAAGTCGCGGTCTCAGTATATATATCTTGTATACAGTATATCTCTATAGTGGGTCGGTCATATTTAATGAATAATCATTTATACGGCTTATGACTTTTAGACTCTTATATCTTCACCTTTCATACCTCGTAAATTTTTTGTTTATTATTATAACTAGTGAGACGGATGGTATAGAGAGTATGATACCACATACTCTCACTAATATATATATAGTGATATATATTATAATACATATATATATGCCACTTATAATAATATATTAAAGTATATCATAAGTATATAACTTATCTAATCTATACTATTTATTATAGTGTACTCACGTATAGTTATTCATAATGGAGTAATTTTACAAGTGGAGGATGATGTATATAGTGCGGCGGGGGATATATACTATTAAATTAAATATACATAATGGGTTATAGGAACTATGTCTATTATTATATAATAGAGTGTAGATGTATATAGTATATACATTTATTGATATAGTGTATAGGTATTTGTCAATATACATATAGTATATGTGTCAATAGTAAGTAATATATATACTATCATATACTATATAATACTATCATCTACTATCTTATTAACTTTGTAAATTACTACTATATATAATATAATAAAGGTGGGTCTGCCCCAAGATAAAAAAATTTAAAAGTAAGAATAATCAGCCATCCGTCTAACCTTGGTCTTAATGTCTGTGGATAGTATTCCCAATTCAATAGATGAAAAAAAAGTTCTCCGTTTGTAGTTCGTTCACCACTTGAACCTTAAAGTTAAAAGTTAAAGGAAATCTGGGAATTTTTATTGGGTTATGATACAAAAAATGTTTGGTAATCTTTTTGACTATTATACTACATGCATGGATTTAGGTACCATGATTCAGATTAAATTTTAAACACATTAACTAAAATAAGATATTTTTGTTGAGGTAATAGTTTAAAAGTTGTATACCAAATAATTTTTTTTCCAATTTCTTTCTATTTATTAGACGAAAACTATTCACTAAGAATATTAAATATCTTTTTGTTCTAATCCTATTTATTAGTACCTGATATTAGTTTTTTCTACAGAAATAGCCTAAATTTAAAAATATACGCTATTAGAGTAAAATACTTTAATCCTAGATTAAAAATGCTTTTTGGACAAAAGTTTTCATCAATGTTTTTCGGGATCTATTATTGTTTTTCTAATTAATCATACTTTTATCGATCATGAGATTAATGCCTAAGAAACCTCAGTACATATTTTTTATATGCCTTCTTAAACTTGTTGACTGTGGCATCGTAGTCTTTTTAATTTTAAAGGTTAAATAAATTAAATTTTTGATTTCCCGCTTCTGACATTGCATTTTAAAATGGGTGGAATTGTTTCCTATTGTGAAATTGGGGTCATCTTGTGGTAACTTAATGCATTGAAATTTGTTTTTGGCTTTAAAATGGTCATGAACCTTTTATTTATGGAGGATAGTTTGGCTCTACAATATCTTCTTACAGGTATCATCTTCACTTTACTTTCACCCAACCATCTTCAAAATCATCTTCACACAGTAAAGTATTTTAATTAGACCTTTTATATTTATTAGCAATATTTTAACAGCTTTACCTAACAGTCCTTATTCTATCAAATAACATTGCTACTAAAATATTTTCACCAAGTGCGAATACTATTGTTGTAATTAATATTTTGGTAGCATACTCCTTATATTTTTAATACCATGGAAACTTATTTGGAATTTTGATCAAATGAACAACTAAGTTTCTAGTCCATCAGTCAATTTTTTATTAACCTTTATGTGGAACCAACTTGGAAAACAAACGTTTACTATAAGTCTGCAAATCTATTTTCAAAGTTCTTACTTGGTTTCACTAAAGATGCATAGTAACAGAGAATTCTGCAAGCCAATGTTACCAACGAGAATGATTTATGGGGACTTCTTAACAAATAAGTCCAATCGTATCCGGTGTGCACCTTCACAGTTATTTAATGCTGCAGGCAAATGCGATAGGGTTATACAGAGTACTGGTCAGTTGGAGACTGTGTAAGTTTCATTATCTAGTAAGTAATCTTAGATGGCAGTTAGTTTTAAATTTTACATTTCCCATATCAGACCGTTTCATTTAGTTTAAGTTTAGTGACCCTGGCAAACTTACTGGGACCTTTCGTTGTGACATCATTTTATGAAAAACATGTCTCAATTTTGTAAGCCATCATTTAGATGCAAAACAGATATCATGTTGTTGAGATGGGTTTTTCCAAGACATCTCTAAATATCTTATCTGACTTTCTATGACCAGTATTAAATTTGTTTCAATCTGCTTCACCAGGATAATCTATCTTCCAATTGTTCCACAACTCTACTTATAGATTCTATGGCGATATCAAAGTCCCTTTTCGTCTCACGGTGAAACATGGTCAACGATAGAAGTGTCCCCTGAAAAAAATGAATAACTTGTGTATTACACATTAAGATTGCAAAGTTGATAGAATTGATTTTTCAACGAATGATTTAAAATAAATATACCATAGCATTTAAATTAACAATGTAAAGGTCCTACATAATTTAAATTTCAGATTTATACTGGCTCACCGTGATGAACGTAATGGTCTTCACCGTATTGTTAGACTTGTAGTATTTGCATTCATACCACTTCAGCAGATTTGAAGAGTTGGCATCTCTTCTTCATCCGAAAGCAAATGCCAGTTATCGTTCTCGGAACTTTTTTTTCTTCTTTCTTGCCTTTTTTTTCTTAATTTTTTCTTTTCTTAACTTATATTTGAAATTTTGGGCTTTGTTAGTAGGTAATCAGAATTTAGTTTTCACACAAAATAATGTTTGAAATTGGAATCAATGTAGAGTAATAGCTTTTATTTTTAATGTTTTATTGTATAATGTATTGTTAATATGGTAGGTAGTTTCAAATCTAGGTTTTAACTTTAATCATAACATTTATTGCATTTTATCTCTTGTTATTAGGCCAAAGTCTACTAATACAGAAGAAAGCGATTGCTGCACCAGCCCTATCACTTATTTGATACCTGACAAGATTTTTAAAATTAGATATTACTTTGAATGATTCTAGATCAGCTACACAATATGGTTAGATAATTATATTAGATTTTAAATTATTTGTATATAATAATTTGCATTTACCTGTCAAAGCTTCGGACTATCGTTCGTTAAGTTCCTTCCTGTTTATGTTTGATTCATTAGACCATTCAATCGGCAAATATATCAGGATCAGAATATTTGTTTGAAGATGTTGCAAGCATTTATCAACATAGGAACTAGGCTGAATGTTTTTCCTCAGATGTTTGATTCTGCAATGGGGCTGTTCTTGTAGTTTTCTGGATAAAGGTTGATTCGAAAACTGAGCAATATGAATTCAAAGTAAAATTTATAAATTAATGTTTTCAATTTCTGGTATTGTTTTATTCTCTTTGAATCATTCTTGCATGATATTTTAATACTCCATGTTATTTACTAAAATCAATGGACCTTATCTTTTTCATGCTAAGAATTATATGTTTAATAGGTTGTAAATTCAAAAGGTCCATAAATTCAGTTTTCTGGATCTCCTCATAATTTTAAAATGTTGCAATTAATGAAATCTTCAGAGTTTAAACCAAGTTGGAGTTTAAGATCTCTTGATTTTTCTCTTCCAAAAATCTTTCAAAATTTTCAACTTTCTTCCAAATTACAATATTTTGACTTCTCTATTCTTTTTTCATTATGATAGTTACCATAATTTTACCAATATTAGTAAAAGTTATAAAATTAAATAGGTAGGTAGTTTCCATTTAACATACTAAGTCTACTGTGAATTTTTATAAAAATTATGATATTCTTACACTGTCATTTTATAGCCAATATTTTTTTCATGGACAGCTGCTAGACTTTTAACATGATCTTTCCTGAAATAAATCGGATCAAATAATTTGTTTGATATATCTTTGAAATCTTCAGAGTTCAAACCAAGTTGGAGTTTAAGATCTCTTGATTTTTTCTTATCATAATTCAGAAGTCTTAAAAACTTTTTTAGGTGTGATTTTAAATATTCTCATTATTGTGGAATAGCCTTTGGCGATATAGGGGTAAACATTATACTTTAATCTCATAATTATAAAGCATCTTCAACTAAACTTCTTCCTTTGAGCATTTTCCTGTTTATACTCTTTGAAAAAAAAGGGCATCTTTCCAATACCTGCCTTTAAGGTTGGCGTCTTCTTTGGTGGAAAATTCTTCGGAAACGTTTATGCACATTCTTAATTATAGAATTTACTTACAGAATTTCTTGTAGACTATAATTTTATAATTTAATTTTCCAACTAAATAATAAAAAGCTCTGAAAAAATAAGCAAACTGATATTTAAAGTTGTCACATTTTGACATTAATACAATTTTTTTTTTAAATTTCAGTAAAATAAGTGAAGAAACAAATAAGGAAAACTATTAGCTTTACAAGAAAATGTTATTCAATAACGCCGATTAAATTTAAACTTTCTAAATTATTAATATAAAGATAATGGATTTAGCATGCAAGTATGTAAAGGTAATGGAATTTTTGTACCATTATCCCGATATGAAACTAACTCGATTTGTTTTTTAACCTTTTTTGAACTTAAGGTCATGTGGAGACGACTATAAATGACTACCACATTTTTTCTTTTTTTTTTGTCATAAATGTGATTTTTTAATCAAAAGCCATTCAAGCTTTACTGCTTTTTTGTTTTAAAATTTTCAGCCCACCTTAGATTACATATCATTAGATATTGTATAATATTATATATATGTATATTATATATATATTATATCATATATATATATATATAATATATATAATATATAACTAATAATCAGATATATATATATATAATAATATATTTATATATATATCATATACTTATATATATATACTAATATATATATAATAAAGCATTATATATATATATATATAGTATATATAGTATAGTATAATATAATAAAATAACCCCTTAAGTAATTTCATCTGCTTTGGGTTGAACTGGACCCCTAGCAGAATGGCGCGTTATAGCTATCATACCTATCAACTGCGGGTGAGGTATAGAAGGGATGCGCAGTTTATCTTATAAATATATATATGATTATATGAAATATTATATAGTAATATATATTATTTTATACTATTATTACAATATAATTATATTTAATATAATATATATATAGATATATATTTTAAAAATATATTAATATTAATATATTTATATATTATAATAATAATGATATCTGATAATTCTTTTAACTAATACTTATATATATCTATAATATATATAAATCAATTATAATATTATAACTACCTCGTTAATATCTAGTTTATATAGTTACATCTATTTTTATTTTATACTTTATATATTAACTATATAATTTATTATATATATATAAATAATATAAATATTTAATATATAACATATCTATACTAATATTAATAATTAATATATTTAGTATATTATATATATAGTTTATTAATATATATAATATATATATATATATATTATACTCATATATGTACATATTTGGATTTATTATATCTGTGAAATTTAATCTTTATTTCTATATTTATATATTATATTATATACTATATATATATATTATAATATATTATATATAATTATATATATATATATAATTATATATATTATATATTTATTATCATTATTATATATTATATAATTATTATTATTATATATAACCTATTATATATATATAATTATACAATATATATAATAATATTATATATATTATATCCTTATATATATATATATACATATATTAATATATATATAGATTATATATATATATATTATATATATATCATATATTATATATATATATTATATTATATATATGTATATAAATAATGTCTAAAATCATTTCTTAATCTTAAGTTTGAAAGAATTTAACTTTAGATTCACTTTATACTCAATAATTTTGTGGTTATTGAATCTTAAAGAGCTACTTACAAATCCGATAATTTGTGAACATTTTTGGTGTAAGTTGGTTCAAAGCACTTAAGTGGTGTATTATTTCACAGAAAATCATTTCTTCATTTTCATGCATTTTTTTTGAGAATAGTTGTGGTAATTATTTAATATCATTCACTCTTTTATATATTATATATATTATTATTATATTATTATATATTTATATATAGTATATATATATATATATATATATATATATATATATATATATATATATATATATATATATATATATATTATAGAGATTTTATAGAGAGAAAATATAAAGGTGGTATTTTTTTAAATTTAATCATAGAATAAATTGTGATTTACTACTCAATAAATCAATATAGGAAGTCATTTATATTAATTTGTAATGAAATTTTTAACTTACATGCTTTAAAGAACTTTATTATTTTTTATTAATATTAATGTTATTAATTCTACAATGAATATTATAGCAATTCTTAACGCCTGACTTCACCTTTTATAATAATTCTATATAGTAAAATTTAAATTGCAAAGCAGATGTTTGATCGATGCAATTTATAATACATTTTTCTTTGAATTAATTTATTTTGACTTTTGATTACAAAATTAAAATTTTTATTCAAATATTTGAATATAACAAATAATAAAAGCATTTTTCCCTATTCCTGGAGTAATAGAGACGTACCGGCCTTTGATATACTTTTGTTCTGTATGCAGTATTACTGTTTCAAGTGGTTGTATATCTTCAGGGACTTTGGCAAAGAGGGTGTATGACGAGAAGACTCCTTTATATATTGGTTTGATTTCACCTATTTTGATATCTGCAGATTTTGGCATACTAGGGTCATAATGATTAGGCTGAGGAGTTACCCTAATTTCTCGAATGGAATAAGATTTCTTCAGGTCGAATAGAATATATGGATTCTCATCATTATTAAGTGCTGTACAAGTCTGAGGACCATTATAATTTAAAATCCCCTTCGCCAGATTCGATGCAGTTCCATTTGGTAGATAGCCTGAGTAGATAGGAGAAGAAGTAACTTCAGAGCCAAAAGCGAGATCCTTTAACATTAAGGTATGACAATTCAACGATCTTTCAGGAGCATCTTGATGAAAGGGAGAAACCATCATATTAGTAAGGATACACGTTTTTGTACTACTATTAAAACAATATGCAGAACACCATTCAGATCTTTCAATGCAGAGAGTGGTACATCGAATTAATCTGTCCATGGTGTACTCTTCCCTTCGGAAATGATCCGGATGTGCAGTTTCGAAGAAAAATTTATCAGAGGATGAGAACCATTTAACCCCATCTCATGACATAAAAGATGATCAGTAAAATATAAAGAGCAAATGGAAGATAACATTTTAGCCTCTCATATCCATATCTTGAACTATGCTAATTATTATTATATATTATATATATATAATATAAATATAATATATAAAATTATATATTATATATAATATATATATATAATTTTATTACTATTATATATATATAATATATATATATTATATATTATTTAATATTAATTATATATATATATATAAATATTAATATATATTATATATATATTTTAACAATATTATATTATATTTATATATTTAATATTATTATATATAATATATAATATATATTATATATATATTATATATAATAATATATATATTATATATATATTATATAATATTAATTATTAAAGTTGCAAAGGTGTATGATTAAAATGTGAGACCAGCCTTATTATTGAAACGTATAATTATTTTAAATAAAGTAACTAGAGTATGATAAATTTCAAAAATTCTTTACTTATTTTCAAACATCTTCCATATTATATCCAAAAGCAGGACAATTAAAGATAAATCAAATATGTAATCAGTTAATAAGTATAAAGTAATTAGGAGAAAAATAAAAAATGATAAATTTTGTTTTTCACCCTCTCCATTGTACAAATTTAATACTCTATTTTTCAAACAAATTAAATATATTACAGGTGATCCTACACCGAATGTCCATATATATATATATATATAATTATAATAATATTATATATAAATATATATATATATATATATTATATAATATATATATATATATTAATTATTTAATAGTAAATATATATATATTATATATATTATATATATATATTATATAATTATAATATATATATATATATACTTATTATATAAATATTAATTATTTATATATATAATATATAATATATTATTATATATATATATAATATAATATTAATATATATTATTATATATATATATATATATATATATATATAATAATATATAATATATACTTATAATATTTATATTATATATGTATATATATATATATATATATATTAATATATATAATATTATATATATAATATAATATATATATATATATATATATATAATTAATATAATATATATATATATTTATATATATATATTATTATTATATTATAATCAGGTTTCGTTTTATCATAACTGAATTGTTGCCTTGTGTACAGGTATGGAAGTGAAAAGGGAGGTGAGGTCAAAGCTAAGAAACTGGTGTGACATATCTATTATCAAACACATAAAGCGCGACGAGTCTGTGACATTGGCATCAGATAATTACTGATCCCAAGGTTTTACAATAAGAAGATAAGAAAACTTCATATACGCAAATTCCTTTGCAATTTGTTCTCATCTCCTTGGGTTGTCGTTACGTTCCAGCCAGGATTAAAGATTTCAAGAAGAGTTTGCCCTATTATTGCAAAGGATCTGCTGACGACAGAAGAGAAGAGATATCTTTCAATACATCAACAGTTTTCTTTCAAAGATGGATTGGATTGGATGGCTTTTCACAGGCTATGGAGAGGCTTTTAATTTTATTTATATGATGTTTGTAAATATAAATTTATTAAATTTATTACTTCATATTATTATGCACAAAGAGATATAGGGAAGACAACGGACCACACTATATATAATTTTATTTTAATTCAGGTCTCTGTCGTATGGGTGGTCTTGTGGTTATCGGGAGACTCTCATACAAGTTTGTGAATACCTAGAATTTATGTTGATGCATTGCCTCATTCAAGCGGTACTTCTATGGATCAAAAATCTGCTGGTAATACTTGAAGTTAGTGATTGGTTAAGAATGTGTTGAAATCGTCATTACTTGTCAAGTCCAGGGATTTGAATTCGCGTATTTTCAAGGAGCTGTGCAAGGAAATGGGAGATGAAGTTATGAATTTCTGCCTTTTCCACCACCCCATGTTTACTTGTAGTCAGGGGGTCAGTTATCATTGTATGGTCGATTCACTGAACTATGTAAAGCTATGGATGAATTTCTAGAGCAAAAAGGATCTCTTTTTGCTACCAAATTCACTGATAAGGAGTGGCTTGCTCGACGTTGTTACTTGACTGACATATTTGCGTAGCTAAACAGTGAAAATAATCTGCAATTCCAGGGTCTGAACACGGCTGTCATTGCTGCATTTCTGGAAAACTGCAACTCTGGATTCGGCACTTGGAGAATGAAGCGATCGTCAAGTTCCATTCCCTAGACCGATTTGTTGAGGAGAATAATGCTGGATCATTTCTACAGATCATCAACAAAGAGATGAAAGAGCATTTGAAGGGGCTTGAAACAAACGTGCATCGCTATTTTACAGGCAGTGATCAAGAAACAGCCACTCTTCAGTGGATTATTCATCCCTTCTCCGCACATGATGATGCCATTCATGATGATGATTTCCCTGCTAAGTAGGAGTGGATCACAATGTGAGCCAATGAAGCCTTTAAAATTAAATTCCAAAACCAAAATCCAGATTCCTTTTGGATTTCACAACTAGTTCAGGAGAGCCCTGAAGCTGTTTGAATAATTCTCATCAACGTATCTCTGCGAGAAGGTGTTCTCAACTGTTCTGGGGATGAAAACAAAAATGAAAACTCCCTTGAATGTTGCAAACGATGCCCGGCTATCACTTTCAACGACGAATTCCTCAACTAGCTTCAAGCATGCAACTCCAACCATCCCACTAATGTTGTTTGGACTTTGTCAATAGTCATTACGATGCACAATGTTCAAATACACTGCTAAAATAAAATAAATAAAAGAAAATATCTCTTGTGCTTTAATTTAGCCATATATATTGATGTTAACAACATTTTGTAAAAGGGGTAATTTGCTTAATGGGGGTTAAGTTAAACTTGGGTAACAAGCGAAAATACTTTGGGACACTGATTTAAGGGTTTTTAACAAACTTTCGTCGGCTCCAAAATATTTCGTTCAAATGTTTAATATTATATTTTAATTATTTATATTTGTTATTATTATTATTATTAATTATTATCCTTTTTACTATTAATTCTTATTTTTTTTTATTATTTATTATTATTATTATTTTATTCAATAGTCTCTTACTATTAAATCATCAATTAAAACGATTATTAAGTTTAATATTTTTATTATTAATTATTATTATTATTATTATTATTATTATTATTATTATTATTATTATTATTATTATTATTATTATTATTATTATTATTATTATTATTATTATTATTATTATTAATTATTATTATTATTGTTTTATTATTATTATTAATTTTATTAATTATTCTTATAAAATTATTATTGTTATTGTTTCATTATTATTAGTACAAGTATTTATTATTATTATTATTATTATATATTATTATTATTATTTTTTATTATTATTATTATTATTATTATTATTATTATTATTATTATTATTATTATTATTGCATTGTAATCTGAAATGATAGTTCTAGTTACGGTTAAACTGCTACTAGTGGTCAGGATTATACTATTATTATTATATTTATTATTATTATTATTATTATTATTATTATTATTATTATTATTATTATTATTATTATTATTATTATTATTATTATTATTATATATTACTTAGTATTATTATTATCAATTTATTTTTATTATTATTAGTTATTATTATCTATTATTTTATTATTATATTTATTATATTATTATTATTATTATTATTTTATATTATTATTATTATTTTATTATTTTATTCGTTATTATTATTAATTGAATTTTATTTTATTATTATTCTTAAAATTATTTTATTCATATTATTATTATTTTATTTGATATTTATTATTATTATTATTATTTTATTATTTTATTAACATAATTTTTATTATTTAATTATGGTTTTTATTATTATTATTATTATTATTATTATTATTATTATTATTATTATTATTATTATTATTATTATTATTATTATTATTATTATTATTATTATTATATTATTATTTTATTATTATTATTATTATTATTTATTTTTATTATTATTATTTTTTTGTTTTATTTTTCTCATTACATTATTATCATTTTTATTATAATATTATTATTCTAAAACCTAAATATTAATTTTATTGTTATTCTTAATTTTAATTTTATTATATTTTATTTTATTATTATTTTTTATTATTATTATTATTTATTATTATTATTTATTATTATGTCTTATTTTATTTTATTATTATTATTTATTATTTATATATTATTAATTAATATTATTATTATTCTATTATTATGAATTTTATTATATTTTATTCTAAAATCTGTTATTGAATTTTATTCTGTTATTCTATTATTTGTATTTTATTATATTTATTACAAATTCTGAGAAATCCTTTGAGTAGGTAGATATAATTATCATTTGCATTTTGGAAAAATATATTATTTCATTAATGATATATTAATTAATCATTAAAGTAATTATTGGTATAATCTAATTTTTATTATCAGTAATTTAATTAATTATTTTTATATTTTATTATTATTATATTATTGATTATTATTATTTTATTATTATTATTTTATTTTATTAATTATTACCGAGACCCCGCTGTCGAGGTGGACGTAGGAAATATGGGTGTCCCATATGATGAGTTTTATCAAATGATGCTTATTTGGGAGTAAATAAGGGAATTTGGTGTTATAATTTGACCACTAGTGGCAATATAAAATTTGTAATTCTAATAGGGTGGTATAAATAAAATAAAATTGCAAGCATCAACAAGCTAACAATATCCGCATTGGCAAAATACCAGATCGGACTATCGATGGCGGCTGCCAAATTAAAAACGACAACTCTTAAAGAAATAATAACAATACCAACCAACACAATTAACAACAGCACAATCAACAATAAGAACAGTGATTCTAACAGTAAAATCAACACAACACAAGTAACAATATAAAATATAGAAGCAATGGCAGAGGCAACAAAAATGATAAAAATGACAAAAAGATTGATAAACAAAAATCTGGCAACCAAGAAGAGTTGAAAGAAAAAGATGAAGTGCCAAATCTCTCATTTGAGAGTCTAACAGACACACAGGAGGATGAACTTCTCAATATGCCCATCTCCCTCAACCTCAACCCCTCCCCGATCCCTCCTTCTCCCCTCCCCAATGCCAATAACCAAACTGTTCCTTCCGACTACTCGGACCTGCTTTCAATCATTAACGATTTAAAAAATGAAATATCATTATTTAAACTTACTCTTCATGAATTTAAAGAGATTAACAAGCAAAATGATAAAGAAATTAATAATCTGAAATGCAAATTAAACAAAATTGAATCTGATAGAAAGGAAACCTCAAATTTGGACGCACAAATATCTCAAGAAGAACAAATTTCGAATATTCAGACAACAGTTCGAAATTTAAAGAAAGCGCTGGAACAAATTCAACAAGAAAGCATTAAAAATGTTGTTGTTTTAAGTGGTGATATTCCAGAAGGAAGAGAAAATGAGGATGTAGAACTCACTGTCATTAATACTATTCAAAATAAATTAAAAATAACAATTAACCTGGGTGGAATCTCTGAAGTGTATAGACTTGGAAAAAGGTCAGTAACGGCACAAGGGATAAACGCTCCATCAGGTTCAGAATCAACGCTGTAAATTTAAAAGCTAACCTATTCAAAGCTTGTATTAAAGAGAAACCCTAAATACTTCCCTGAAGGAATATTTGACCCCTCAAAAGAAAAAATTACTTCATAAAGCATTAACGATCAAGAAGGACGTCCCTCAAATTATTAAAACGTGCTCGATTTAAAATGGATAGTGTAAATAGTAAAAATACTCAATCTTAAAGAACAATTTATAAAAATTAAAGATGATGCAGAATTCCAAAATTATCTATTAAATGCTAACTTTTCCCCCTCGGATTAAAAATGTATAAGAGTTGATATGAGTAGTATCCAACACATTTGGAATATATGTTAGAAGCTAGAACCAGCTGGCACAGCTGGTTCTAGCTTCTAGCACGGTATATCCTACATCATAGAATACATCTAATATTAGTGTCTACCCTTATGTTATAAGGTACGGGGAATCGATTGGTGTTTATTAGAAGGTGCTAGGATGCTTCCTACTATGAGTTAGTACCCCGCCCTCCTTTTCTAGCACTTCTAGCACTTCTAGCACGGTATGTCCTACATCGTAGAATACTCCTAATATTGGTGTCTACCCCTATGTTGTAGGGTATGGGGAGTTGATTGGTGTATATTATAAGGTGGTAGGATGCTTCCTACTATGAGCTAGTACCCCACTCCCTTTTTCTAGCACTTCTAGCATGTTACATCCTACGTCATAGAATACACCTAATATTGGTGTTAACCCCTATGTTACAAGGTATGGGGATTCGATTGGTGTGTATTATAAGGTGGTAGGATGCTTTCTACTATGAGTTGGTGTCCTAATATATGTTTTCCATGATGTAGAGTAGGAATAACATAGTTTCAACACTCTTAGAGGTAACCGTGAGACCACTCAAAGATTCCTGGGAAAATATTATCTTTATTTTCAGAAAAAAAAATTATGTTTCATTTAATAAAGTTTGTGAAAAACATTTTATTTTGATGAAAAAACATTCTGTTTTGGAAAAACAGAATGTTCTAAAAAAAACATTGTAGGTTGGTGAAAAACATTTTGTTTTTGAAAAACATTTGTTTTGAAAAACATTTTTTAAAAAACATTTTTGTTTTAGGAAAAAGTTGTCAAATTTCCATGAAAAACATGTTTTTTATGGACCCTAAAACAGTAAAGCAGTAAAGCAGTAGCGCAAACAGCCCCCCAAGGGGCCCCCACCCCACAATACCCTCACTCCACCCGCGTTTTACTGCTTTACTGGTTTACCATACTTATTATTAATAAAAATATATGTCCCTCCTTTTTATTCAGTCATATACATTTATATTTCGCATAACTCGCTTTCTAAACTTTAAAACGTAGACAAATATATTTTAAACTGTAACATTTAAGAGAACATTAGTGGGTATTACCGCTATACATTATATATAATATATTATAATATATATATATATATATATATATATATATATATATATATATATATATATATATATATATATATATATATATATATATATATATATATATATATATATATATAAATCTATATATATATATATTTATATCTATAGTTTTCAAAAATCAAAAATTAGCTTAGGGACGCCAATGGTACATAATTGAATTCAATGCCTTAATTAAAAGAGACTAGAGTGGATTCCTTTTGAATATAACGAAAATTAGTTTTAATATATTAATACATAAATTAATTAAAGAATGTTAGCAAAAGCTTTCAACCTCAATCTAGGTCCTCTTTCAGGCTGCTGTATATACCATCAACTAAAATTAATAACAATAACAAAAAGCTTATGGGCTTGCTTCTAACGGAGAAGGCTTGTCTATTGAGCGAGGGCTAACGCCCTCGCATTGGAGGTGGGCTATATATTATATATATATATTAATTATATATATATATATATTTATATATATATATAATATTAGTATATTATATATATATATATAAATATATATATATATATATATATATATATATATATATATTTTTACCACTCATTGTGGGACACAAATAACTAAATATTTACGTCGAAATAAACTAAAAAAATAAATAAAATGAATTTTAAAAATAAATCAATTTGAAGGCTCAAAAAAGAAAAAAACTAAGTCATTTTACTAGCAAATTAAAGTCCATTCAACAAAAGGAAACGAATTTGGAACGTTATTTTTGGCATGTTTAATAATAATACTATATATGATAAAAATATAAAAAAAATATATAATTATGAAAAATTAATTTACAGAAGTTTGTTTAAGTTGTTTTGAAAAAAGGTGAGGGATGCAGAATGTCGTTATGATGGAACTATGTGTGATGTCTGTTTCTTCTGATATGTAATTGTTAGGAATTAGTTAAGCAATAGGATTCAGAAAGTTGTACCTAAGTTTTTAGATTTTCAATCGTGAATAATGGGGTGTCATGGGTTAATGTTTATTGTTATGGATTATGTGTGGATTATGAAGGGTAAGGGCAGAATTAGGGTTATCTTGGAGAAGGTCATATTTATGTTGATAATTGCGTCGGGGAAAATCATGTGTTTCTCCAATGTATAAGTTGTTACAGTTTGCACAGGGAATTTTGTACACACATTGGGAAGTAAAGCAATCAGAATGAGTACGAGGGTTTTGAAGATTTTTTTGAAAGGAAGTACCATTGGAGGGAAGAAACCACAGGATTAGTAATGCCCTCCGTAAAGCAAAGAACACTTTTAACACTAATCCAAGAAGACACGTCAACACACACACTTCATATCTCCCTCTACCCACCACATTTCACAACATGTGTAAAAAATTTCTGCCCAAATCTATCTTTGTTTCTTCCTCCAATCAAAATAAAATGTTTTTCACAAACTTTATTAAATAAAACATAATTTTTTTTTCTGAAAATAAAGATAATATTTTCGAAGGGATCCTTGTGTGGTCTCACGGTTACCTCTAAGAGTGTTGAAACTATGTTATTCCTACTCCTGCATCCATCGAAAACATATATTAGGACACCATCATAGTAGAAAGCATCCTACCACCTTATAATACACACCAATCGAATCCCATACCTTGTAATATAGAGGTAGACACCAATATTAGGTGTATTCTATGACGTTGGATATACCATGCTAGAAGTGACTAAAAAAGGAGCTGGGGGGACGAGGTACTAGCTCATAGTAGGAAACATCCCTACTACCTTATAATAATACACCAATCGACTCCCCATACCCTACAACATAGGGGTAGACACCAATATTAGGAGTATTCTACGATGTAGGATATACCGTGCTAGAAGTGCTAGAAAAGGGGTGAGGGGTACTAACTCATAGTAGGAAGCATCCTAGCACCTTCTAATAAACACCAATCGATTCCCCGTACCTTATAACATAAGGGTAGACACTAATATTAGATGTATTCTATTGATGTAGGATATACCGTGCTAGAAGCTAGACCAGCTGTACCAGGCTGGTTCTAGCTTCTAACAGTGGGTTTCCAAATTATAAATACCCATCAACTCCTATACATTTTTAATCCGAGGGGGAAAAGTTAGCATTTAATAGATAATTTTGGAATTCTGAATCATCTTTAATTTTTATAAAATCGTTATCTGAGGTTGGCTTGATAAGGAGATATCCATTTTTAATGGAGCACGTTTTAATAATTTGAGGGACGTCCTTCTTGATCGTTAATGCTTTATGAAGTAATTTTTTCTTTTGAGGGGTCAAATATTTCTTCAGGAAACTATTTAGGGGTTTCTCTTTAATACAAGCTTTGAATAGGTTAGCTTTTAAATTTCCAGCGTTGATTCTGAACCTGATAGAGCGTTTATCCCTTGTGCCGTTACTGACTTTTTTCCAAGTCTATACACTTCAGAGATTTCACCCAGGTTAATTGTTATTTTTAATTTATTTTGAATAGTATTAATGACAGCGAGTTCTACATCCTCATTTTCTCTTCCTTCTGGAATATCACCACTTAAAACGACAACATTTTTAATGCTTTCTTGTTGAATTTGTTCCTGCGCTTTCTTTAAATTTCGAACTGTTGTCTGAATATTCGAAATTTGTTCTACTTGAGATATTTGTGCGTCCGAATTTGAGGTTTCCTTTCTTTCAGATTCAATTTTGTTTAATTTGCATTTCAGTTCATTAATTTCTTTATCTTTTTGCTTGCTAATCTCTTTAAATTCATGAAGAGTAAGTTTAATTAATGATATTTCATTTTTTAAATTGTTAATGATTGAAAGCAGGTCCGATTGGTCGGAAGGAACAGTTTGGTTATTGACATTGGGAAGGGGAGAAGGAGGGATCGGGGAGGGGCTGAGGTTGAGGGAGTTGGGCATATTGAGAAGTTCATTCTCTTGTGTGTCTGTTAGACTCTCAAATGAGAGATTTGGCACTTCATCTTTTTCTTCCAACTCTTCTCGGTTGCCAGATTTTTGTTTATCATTCTTTTTGCCATTTTTATCATTGTTGTTGCCTCTGCCATTGCTTCTATAATTTATATTGTTACTTGTGTTGGTTTTACTGTTAGAATCACTGTTCTTATTGTTGATTGTGCTGTTGTTATTTGTGTTGGTGGTATTGTTATTATTTCTTTCAGAGTTGTCGTTGTTATTGGCAGCCGCGTAGTCCTGATTTCTGGTATTTGCCATGTCGGATAGATTGTAAGCTTGTTTATGGCTTTCAATTTTTATTTATTTTATTACACCTCTATTAGATATTACAAATGTTTTATATGGCACTACTGGTTCGCAATTAAATACACTTATTTTATTGATGGGGCACACAGACTGCAGTAACACATTTTTAATAAACGTCAATAACACAGGAGAGACAGATACGCACGTCCACTCTCGACAGCGGTCTCGGTAATAATAATAATAATAATAATAATAATTAATAATAATAATAATAATAATAATAATAATAATAATAATAATAATAATAATAATAATAATAATAATAATAATAATAATAATAATAATAATAATAATAATAACGATATGAACGTATATTTTGCAAACAAAATTTGTTAAAAACCTTAAATCAGTGGTTCCCAAACTTTTTCTGTTTGTTACCCAATTTAACTACCCCATTAAACAAATTACCCCTTTTGCTTTATTGTTTTATGGTCCATAAAAAAACCTGTTTTTTTTTTAAAAAATGTTTTTCAAAAACAAAAATGTTTTTCACCAACCTACAATGTTTTTTTTTCAAAAACATTGTTTTTCAAAAACAGAACGTTTTTTCATCCTAATAAAATGTTTTTCACAAACTTTATTAAATAAAACAGAAGTTTTTTCTGAAAATAAAGATAATATTTTCGCAGGGATCCTTGTGTGGTCTAACGGTTACCTCTAAGAGGGTTGAAACTATGTTATTCGTACTATACATCATTAAAAATATATATTAGGACCAATATATTGGTGCTAGGTATATGTTTACTAACTTGGCACCGCACCGGAACCGCACCGGTGTCGGTACCAGCACCTCCATTGACTCATTTGATCTGTCTTACGAAACTTCTTTTACTTCTTCTTTTTTCCTTCCTACATCTTCTTTGTCTTGCACTCTGTGATTTTCTTCTTTTTTCATGGGTGACCCTTCCAGGGGGACTCTCAAACACATTTTTTCGGGGTTCTAAAACCATCAGAAATGAGTTCTACACCATTAAAAACATAGATGTAGACGCCTTATTTGTCCTAATATGTGGATGGAGCCAGAATTCCAATCTGGCTCCGCCGTCACCAACTCCAGCTCCGGCTAAATGCTCCGGCTCATTTGCTCCATCATATGAGACTTCTTTTTTTATTTATTTTTTTCTTCTTTTTTCCTTCCTACATTTTCTTTGTCTCGCATTCTGTGCTTTTCTTCTTTTTTCATAGGGGCCACTTCCAGGGGGAACCATTAAACTCATTTTGTGGGTTCTGAAAATATCAGAAATGAGTGCTACACCATTGAAAACATAAATGTAGACAACTTGTTTGTCCTAATATGTGATTGGAGCCAGAATTCCAATCTGGCTCCGCCGCCAGCAGCTCCGGCTCATATGATATTCTTGTTATTTCAACATAACCATACCATTTCAACCATTCTCTTCTATACGTTCACCAAATTTCAGCTTCTAAGTCCATTTTAAGGTTTTGGGGGCGGGGCCCCCACTCCCCTTGGACGTAGCGGCTTGAAACATTGGATGCAGCGATGTTGCCACATATAAAGAAGGCGTGCCAAAATTGAAAACTATACGATATCTCAAACCCATCCGTTGCTAAGATATGTTAATTATGTTTATCCAATCTGGCACCATAATCGACTCCGGCTCCGGCCCATATGGTTCGCCATTTTATTTAAGTATTTTAACATCGTCATTCTATTTCATTAATACTCTTCTATACGCTCACCAAATTTCAACCTTCTAAGCCCAATTTTAGGTTTTTTGGGGCGGGAACCCCCACCCCCCTTGGACGTAGCGGCTTGAAACACTTGATGCAGTGATGGTGCCGCATATAAAGAAGGAGTGCCAAATTTAGGGGAATACGATGTCTCTAACACCTCCGTTGCTAAGATATGGTATTTGGGATCAATTGAAGTCGAATGAAACCATATAAATGACCCCTCGATGGGGCCATGGGGACTCTGGCGTTCAGGAAAGTAACCACGGAAATCTCATTTTTGGGATGTTCTATCCTGTTTGACACCCGTCATGATAGGTTTTTGATGAAGGGTAAACCGGCCAAGAAAAACGCATGTTGGTGCGTTCTAAAACCGTAATGGCTGAAGCACTACTCTCGGCAATAGCGGGAATCAACTCGGCATACCTCAAAACATACTAGGCAACACCGAGCTCGGCAACGTAGCTCCAGAAACAAAAATGTTGCACACGTGCATTAGAAAAGGGAAGTAGGGGTTAAATCTAATACTAACTCATGCCAGGAGTGATTCGATTCGATCGTAAAGCACGGAAATAGATTTAGCAGAGTCGATTATGTAATAATCGACACCAATATCGGGTATATTCCGTCACATACGTTATATCGTACTAGAAGTGCTAGAAAAGGGGGCGGGGTACTAACTCATAAAAGGAAGCATCCTACCACCTTATAATACACACCAATCGAATCCCCATATTTTGTAACATAGAGGTAGACACCAATATTATGTGTATTCTATGAGGTAGGATATATCGTGCTGGAAATGCTAGAAAAAGGAGGTGGGGTATTAACTCATAGTATGAAGCATCTTAGCACCTTATAATATACAGCACTCGACTCCCCATACCTTATAACATAAGGGTTAGACACACCGAATAGTTATGGTTTATTCTCTCAACGTGGATATACGTGCTAGAAGTGCCAGAAAAGGGGGGCGGGGTACTAACTCAAAGTAGGAAGCATCCTAGCACCTTATAATACACACCAATCGACTCTCAGTTCCTTATAACATAGAGGTAGACACTAATATTAGATGTATTTTATGATGTAGGATATACCGTGCTAGAATCTAGAACCAGCTGTGCCAGCTGGTTCTAGATTCTAACATAGGTTCCAAATGTGTTGGATACTACTGGTATGTGTATTTATAATTATCTCATTTTTGGGATGTTCTACCCTGTTTGACACCCGTCATGATAGGGTTTTTGATGAAAGGGTAAACAAGGCCACGAAAAACGCATGTTGGTGGTTCTAAAACCGTAATGGCTGAAGCACTACTCTCGCAATAGCGGATCAACTCGGATAAACCTCAAAAATACTAAGGCAACACCGAGCTCGGAAAACGTAGCTCCAGAAACCAAAAATGTTGCACACGTGCATTAGAAAAGGGGAGTAGGGGTAAAATCTAATACCAACTCTTGCTAGGAGTGATTCGATTCGATCGTAAAGCACGGGAATAGATTTATACCAATATCGGGTATATTCCGTCACATACGATATATCGTACTAGAAGTGCTAGAAAAGGGGGCGGGGTACTAAACTATAAAAGGAGCATCTACCACCTTATAATACAAACCAATCGAATCCCCATATTTTGTAACATAGGGGTAACCACCAATATTATGTGTATTCTATGAGGTAGGATATATCGTGCTAGAAATGCTAGAAAAAGGAGGTGGGGTATTAACTCATAGTATGAAGCATCTTACACCTTATACTGGATATACACCAATCGACTTCCCATACCTATAACATAGGGTAGACACCAATATTAGGTTTATTCCACAACGTAGGATATACCGTGCTAGAAGTGCCAAAAAAAGGGGGCGGGGTACTAACTCAAAGTAGGAAGCATCCTAGCACCTTATAATACACACCAATCGACTCTCCGTACCTTATAACATAGAGGTAAACACTAATATTAGATGTATTTTATGATGTAGGATAATACCGTGCTAGAAGCTAGAACCAGCTGTGCCAGCTGGTTCTAGCTTCTAACATAGGTTCCAAATGTGTTGGATACTACTGGTATGGGTATTTATAATGAACTTTCCTCAGTTGCTATAGCTATTATAAATAATGTAATTTTATTGTAATAACATTATCTTCAATTATTATTATTATTATTATTATTATTATTATTATTATTATTATTATTATATTATTATTATTTTATTATTATTATTATTATTATTATTATTATATTATTATTATTAATTATTAATTATTATTATTATTATTATTATTATATTATTATTATTACTTAATTATTATTATTGAATTATTATTATTATAATACTATTATTAATTATTAATTGTTATTATTATTATTTTATTTTTAATTATTATATTATTATTATTATTATTATTATTATTATTATTATTATTATTATTATTATTATTATTATTATTATTATTATTATTATTATTATTATTATTATTATTATACTTATTATTATAAGTAATAATTATTATTATTTGTAGTTGTAAATTTTTTAGTATTGATTACAGACGATACAAAAAATATAGCTTTATTGTAAAAAAAAAAAAAAAAAATACTCCTCATGTCAAGGTATGTGACTTTGAAATAACATCTGGGTTTTTTTTCCATTCTGGCTCCATAAGCTCTCTCTTCTCTCTTCTCTCTTATCTCTCATCTCTCTCTCTCTCTCTTCTCATCTCTCTCTTCTCTCTCTCTCTTCTCTCTCTCTCTCTCTTCTCTTTCTCTCTCTCTCTTCTCTCATATTCTCTCTCTCTCTCTCTCTTTTCCTCTCTCTCTCTCCGCTCTCTCTCTTCTTTCTCTCTCTCTCTCCTCATCTCTCTTCTCTCTCCTCTCTCTCTTCTCTCTCTCTCTCATCTCTCTCTCTCTCTTCGTCTCGGTCTCTCTTCTCTCTCTCCGTCATCACATGCCATTTGACCTACGATTGTGAGGCTCCCACTAAGCGAACAGAACTCTATCTATCTATCTATTCATCTATCGTATATCTATCTATCTATCTAGTCTAATCTATCTTCTAATATCCATATTCTTATCTATCTATCTATTTATTTATCCTATTCTATCTTTCTATCTATCTATCTTATTCTTATTTGTTGTTGAATCAATCTTTCTAGCTTATCTCTCTCAATCATTCTATTCTTTTCATCTATCTATCTGTTTTGACTGTCTATCACTAAGAGTTGTGTGCCTCCTCTCTCTCTCTCTTCTCATCTCTCATCTCTCTTCTCTCCTCTCTCGTCTCTGTCTCTCTCTCTCTCTCTCTGTCCTCTCTCTCTTTCTCTTTCTCTTTCTCTCTCTTTCTCTCTTCCTCTTTCTCTTTCTCTTTCCTTCTCTCTCTCTCTTCTCTCTCTTCTTTCGCTTACCAGCGACTAAAATTGCCCCATTTCTAGATTCTTTTGGATCGTCGTATATTCGTATTTGGCCGTCTCCGCATCATCTCTCTCTCTCCTCTCATCTCTTCTCATTCCTCTCTCTCGTCCTCCGTCTTCCTCTCTCTCTCATCTTTCTCTTCTTCTCCCTCTCTCTCCTTTCTCTCATCTCTTTCTTTCTCTTTGTCTCTCTCTCTCTTTCTCTTTCCTCGTTTGTCCTCATCTCTCTCTCTCTCTCTCTCTCTCTCGTCGTTCTCGTCTCTCTATCTCTCTCGTCGTCGGTCTCCCTCTCTCTCTTCTCTCTTCTTCTCGATCATCTCTGCTTCCTCCTGTCCTGTCCTCTCTCCTCTCTCTCTCATCTGTCGCTCCTCTCTCTCAACTCTTGACTGTGTCGTCTAGGTTCTGCGGCTCGTTCAGGCGCGTCGTCCTCTACCTCTTTCTCAGTCTCATCCCGAAGTCTTCTCCGTCCGTCTCTTCTCCCTGCGCACCTCCTCTCCGTCGCTGCTCGCTCCCTCGTCCTCGTTCCGTCGGTGTCGCTCTCTTTCCGCTACTCCGTCTCCCTCTCTTTCCTCTCCTCGGGCGGTGTGCTTCCGTCTTATCTTTCTCTCGTTGAGTCTCTTACCTCTAAACTCGGCTCTCCCGCGCTCGGCTCCAGCTTCTCGTCGCTCCTCTCTTCCTCTTCCTTCGCCTTCTCACTCCTCTCTCTCTTTCCTTCTCTCAGTCCGTCTCTCCAGTCCCCTCTCGCTCCGCTCCTGGTCGCTGGTCCGCTCTACTCTGACATCATCGTCCTATCCTTCTCTCCCTCTTGTACATTGTGCGCAGCAGTAATCTTTCGGAAGAGTGATCTCAGATCTCCCTCTCGGCTCGCTTCCTGCATCCTCGTCCTTCTTAGTCTCGTCCTAGATCCTTCTCTCCTCTCTCTCTCTCTCTGCGCTTTCTCACTCGTGTGTCTTTACTTAAAATCCATAATGTCAAATGTAAGAACAGCTATCTATCCATCTTTACTATTCTATCGTATTCTATCCTATCTATCTATCTATCTATCTAGTATACTATCTATCTATCTATGTCTTAATAAAAATATTTTTTATGTTTATCTATTTTGTCTAATCTATCTATCTATCTATCTAATATCTAGTCTACATCTATCTATCTATCTATCTATCTAGTTATCTATCTAATCTATCATCTATCTATCTTCTAGCTAAATCTATTCTATCTATCTATCTATTCTAGTCTTCTAATCATATCTATATAATATCTATCTATCTGATCTATCTATCTATCTATCCTATCTATCTATCTATTCTAAATCTATCTATCTTCTATCTATCTATCCTATCTATCCTTACATATCAATCTATCTATCTATCTATTTGTTTTAAAAAAAGATTGCAATATTGTTTAGTTTTTTCTGTTGCAACAGAGGGTATTATTTTTTATATAGTTGTTTTAGGTCTTATATGCGCAGACAGATGAGATCGCGGT
Organism: Trachelipus rathkii; assembly: GCA_015478945.1. Classification (NCBI taxonomy): domain Eukaryota; kingdom Metazoa; phylum Arthropoda; class Malacostraca; order Isopoda; family Trachelipodidae; genus Trachelipus; species Trachelipus rathkii. The sequence goes on along the minus strand of JABUQX010066842.1, from coordinate 6,136 downwards.
TGAAGACCCGGTCTTGGACTACTGGGGGACTTAGTTCGGGTTCCGTATTTTAGGGTGATGTATTCGTAGTTGTGATAGCTAGAGTAGGAGTCTGATGTGCAGTAAAATGTTTTTTTTTGAGGGGGCTGAACCTAGTTGAGAAATCTTCTCAAGTAAATTTGAAATGATGAAACTTCTGGTCTGAAGTGGTAAATCAGGCTCGCGTCAGAAAAGAGAGAAATTTCAAAACAACCAAGAAAGTTCTAAATAACAAACTCGCGGAATTTCCAGAGGAAATGTCATGCGAAGGCAAGAAGTGAATAGTTGACTTTGCTGGTTCAAGGCGTACAAAGCATAGTAAAACGAGTGGTGCAGTGTTTAGACCAAACATGAGTAGGAAGCGTCGTGGCGGTATGTTTGCCACGGAAAGCGAACAAGGGATACCTTATTAAGAGGAACTGCTAAAACTTCTGATGCACTGGATACAGAGGGATATGATATTTAATAGCTTATGGTGCTGAATGTCAGTCACTTGAGTAGATCGAGCAGACGGAGTTGAAGAAAGGATTTTAATAAAGGTTGTACAGGAGCTAAACGAAGTAGTGATTATGACATGGATGGATGATGGGTGGTGTTTAGAAAGTCGTTCACTTATTTAGATTATGTGTAAGAGTAAAACCTAGCAAGTAAGTTCGGATAGGTGGGTTGAGATTCGGAGAGTACCAACGAAATTAGATAAGGTAGGATGTAGAAGCGTGTCTGGAGAAAGGCTAATCTTAGGGAAATCCGTTATTCGCGAAGCTCTTTCCAAAAGATAACTAATAACTTGGAAAGTTTCTTTGAAGGTGATAAGAGTTAATTAAAAGGATGATTTCCTTTCCTGTAGGCATTATTGATTGTAGAAAATATTTTTTGCAAAGGCTAACTAACAATGGACCCTGGAATAACAATGCAGTACCTGAAGGGAATAACTGGGATCAATCGCTTTGAGGGATATCAATGTGTGTGTGCGGTTAGTAGTCAGCTTGAGAGATCATTCACGGTAAACAGAGGATCGGTAGATATTAGAGGGTTTGCTGAATGTGTCTATAATGAGTGATAGTTATATCTTAGTACCTAATAGATATGTAGGTTAAGGAAAGCACCTTATGGATAACCATAGTGGATAGCGATAGAATACTTGGGTGAGCTTACGGACGAATTCTGTCTTGAGCTGGTAGAGATTATGCATGGGAAGAATATAGGGCGGTGAGAGGACTGAGCAGAGATATGAGCGTCAGTCTGGGAATTTTAGAATAGTTGATAATGGAGATTGAGACATTGTCAGAAACATTGGGATATGATCTATGTGCGATATATATATTGTTGTTGTCTGTTTTTGACAAAAGAATATGTTATGAGATTATACAGATACATGAGGGAAATTTGCATTATTTGGCGAAACTTTCTCGCTAAAAAATTCCTATATAAAACCCAGTTTTATCAATAATGAACTACCAGTACTGGGAATTACGTCAATGATTAGTATGGATGCAGGTGTGGTTTAAATTATGCAAGTGATTGAGATGTGTTGTGAACAATACCTGCCAGATGTTTTAAAGGAGAGGGAAAACGATAGTAATTTTAGATTTTCTAAATGAAATTAGGAGATTGAAGCAATAATAAAAAATACTCATCATCATCCCTCAATAATAGCCGGTGATTTTAAATACGAACTTAGATGGTTAATCTATGATGAAATTTTAAATGACTTTGTTAAGAATTTTAAAATATTGGTCCTTGATGGATTTGGATTTTGCCTAAAGGATTCATTTAAACATACTGTCAACCGGCTCTACGAACAGCAACAATCCTGGTTAGATTCGATTTGTTATGTTCTAATAGAGTTTGAGGAAGATAGCTTAACGGATGTAACATCTATATGATTGGCTGTTTTGTATGATCACTTTCCATGTCTTTTACTCGTCTTAATAAGGCTCAATCGAAAAGAAAGATAGAAGAGAACGACTTGAACACTTCAGATTTGTTTATGGAACAAGCTGGACATGGCCTAGAAATGCTTATTGATGACTTCCGGTGGGTCGATTTGAGCAAATTCTATATAGAAATTCTAAAAAAACGAACTTGGTAATGCATTTTAATGAAAAAAATATGGCTGTAAAAAATGAACCGAAGTTATTCAATTCGTATGGGGATAGGGTTAAGGAGGGTTTGCATGAAGGGATGGTGATGTATGGTGGAATGGGTGAGATCATATTAATGCTAGGATAGCGGAGAATACCTAGCTGGGATTGTACCTACAGGAGACATAGTGAAGTGGAAAGCTTAAAGGTCTATGATAGTTGATCAAATGGGAAAGAGAAAAAACAGTCCTAATAAAATAGGGGTCACCCATATTCGAGGGTTAGGAATGGGGAGTGTCACTAAGAAGAAAACGTTTCATGCGGGGATGAGCAGTTAACAAAATTTATTTACATCCCGGCAGAACAAGTAGAAGAGTGAGAAATAAGTAAAGTCAGGCATGACGGAAAAAATTATGACAATATGAAACTTAAATCTCTAAATGGGAGCAAAATTTAGAATACGAGGTTTAGAAAAAAAATGCAGAACAATAATTAAAATGATACAAATTTTTGTGATCTTGCTCTTTTAGCAACTATTAAAAAAACAAAGAAATGAAAATTTTTTTGGAACCAAGTTACTAGACAGAGAAGATGAATAAGGTGTGGTTGGATTAAAAAAATTACCGTTTCATCAGAGATCGTGACCGGATGCATCATCTATGAAGGTTTAAAATATGTTGGTGGGAAATCTTGAGTGGAATGTTGTTATATAGCAAGAGGGAAAGTTTTTCCCAATACAGAAGAATTTAAGTCAGCTAATAGTAGTTGTGAATGAGTTTGTAGCAAATCTGGATGTTGTCCAGTGTAAAATCTGACAATCAAGTGTTCGTTATTTCCAAAGGAGGACTTGTCGCATGTGACAGAAGTGTAATAGAGGAAGAGTAGATGGTTAGTTAGAATGAGTGTTGGCTGACGTGGCGTGGAGATTAGGAGCAACTGATTTCATAAATTGATGAACCTACATCTGGGTATGTAAAACCTGCCTAATGACAATCACTGAGGATCATTTATTTCACTCAGACTTAAAATTTGGTAACCAGGAACTATCGTCGGGTGCTGAAGGCTCCGATAGGTTAATAGCAGAATTCTTAAATGTGTGCATGTATGCATAATTATTTCATCAAAAAAAAATGCTAAAGTGGATTTGTTTTATTACTCCAATAAAAAAGGATCAATACGGAGACTGTTCAGATATTGATAAATTACAGACCAATTATTATGTCATCTGTTTTCCTCACTTTGATGGAAAAGGGTTTGTTTGTTGAATAGATTAGAGGATTTTGATATTTAAGAAGTTAACAAATATGGCGATATGGAAACATTACCAACATTGACGGCATTTTTTTTTTAAAGAAACTATGCGTGAGATATTACCTGATAGAGGAGGATCGTGGGATGTATAACGCGGCTTTTTGGAAACTTTTTCCAAAGCCGTTTGAATGAAGTTGTCAAATCATTGAGGTTTATTCAAGATAAACCTTAATGAGATGAATATTCCTCCTTAAACACTATTATAGTAATTTTATACAAAATTCACAGCATTTAAGTAAATAACAAAAAAAAAATAGTTTCTTTCACAGTACTTGGCGGAAGTAAAAAAACTATGTAAGACAGGGTGGAATATTATCCCACTTTTATACAGCATGAGGTGAGGGATTAATAAGGAATATTGTTAAAAGTTTAAATTGGAAACCTCGGTAAACATTACTATTATCAAATATTATTATGTATGCTTATGACTTAGTATTGCTTGCTCCCATCAATTAGCGGGCTGAACTCTTCTTATATAAACAGAAAAATGTTATAACGCGATTTTATGCCTAAATTGTAAAACCATGAACAAGAGTTGGTTGTTAATTTCATTAGAAAGATCGGCCAAAACTTAAAAGAAAATCAAGTTGAAATTCAAGCTGTCAGGATGATTCATTAAGATATGGCAAGGAGCGCATTCCTATAAATACTTGGGGTTTTTACATAAATAATTATTTAAGAGAAAGTTTTTCGGGATATTCAAAGGCAAGAAATACAAATATCTTTGAGTGTAAGTTAATCTTATTCTTTTGAGTAGGATTTATAGATCAATTGGATCAGCTGAAAATGATTTGTAATTTGCTTAAGATCCATTTACCGCCGCCAGTTTTAGTGGAGCAGATTTTAATGGTTAATTTAGCTTAGAAGATAGGTTCCAAATATGAGTGCAAACAATGTCTTGAAATCGGCTTTCACAATTGTCGGATAAGGAAGGAATCCCTGTAAAATTTCAGACGATGATTTAGTACATGATGTTTTATAGTCTTGAATATGTTGCTTTGTTTAACACTATCTAAATTATGATGATTATGCACAGTTTTTTAGGCTATTTAATAGACCATGTGAATTTTATTGATAAGGAATACCGATCCTTATTGAACTAAAGTGAGGTAGACTGGTGACGAGATATAAAAAAACTATTTCAACTAATACAACGTATTCCAAAATGATTTGTCCTCATGCATGTTCCTACTTTGCGCTCTGTGGAATGAAACTTTTATCAAGCTAGAAGAAAAGATCTTGTTTGAGATGATTTATACATACTATTAATTCATAATTTTAGTATTATTGGATTTTTTTATATTTTTTAAAATTACTTTTAAAAAAATAGAATGTACTTATTAATTAATTAAATAAGTTAAGAAATTAAAACCTTACAGTAGACTCTATTAAAATAATCTTTCAGACCATCTTTTCTTTCTCTTGTATCTATTGTATATCTATCCCTATCCGACAACCTGTTTTATAACTGAGCAATTAGATGATCTTAAATATAATAAAATAAAAAAATATAATAATATTAATAATAATATAATATAATATTATCATAATAATATAAATAATAATCATCTAATGAAGTTTTTCTAATACTACAACATATAATGATATTAAAAGTAGTATTAATAATATTATAATAATAATAATAATATAATATAATAATATAATAATATAATAATAATAATATATTAATAATTAATATAATAATAATATAATATAATAATAATATAATAATAATAATAATATTATAATATATAATAGTAATCCCTTCGAAAAACTGTAAGAACGATGACGTATTCTATAACAGTAACGAATAACATATTGAAACAGTGTTCAAATATTATTTCTAATAATTTGGAATGTTTTTAAATTTGAATCTTTCAATAAATTTACGATTTTAAATGTAATTTCTTCTCTTTTTGAACAAAGATATATGAATCAGTTATTGAAATTTATTAATTCATTGAAAGAAATAGAGGCAATTATATATTGGGTGATTTTTAAAACTCTGATTCTTTTTTGTATTCGATCGATATTAAGGGCATTACGGAGAAATTTCCTGTAATAAAATATCATTTGACTGTTGTTGATAAAAATCTACGCAAGATTCATTTACTTATTCTTATCCTGCTCATAATAGACATCAAAAATGGCTTGACACATTGGTGATTTGTTTCAAGAAATTCTAAAAAAGAAATGTTACTAATGTTGAAGTAATTGTATAATCTATGCTTAAATATGCCACTTTCCTTTCTCATGTTGGTTTTAAAGTAGGTGATAGAGTAATTAATATTTTTCTAATAACAAATAAAAAACAGATACTAATTCGTATACTGGAAAAACTGCACACTAAAATGGGAGCGCTGACCCTAAATATTGAAATGTTTGTAGATGAACAATTATAAATTTTTGAAAAATTGAGGTTACCTATTGCAATAATTATAACGGCAAAGACAAGAAACACTTAGATTTTAAAAATATCTGGTATAAAGATATATATATGTAAATTCCTACAATAGCAGTGAAAAAATTTTCTGTAGATTGTAAAAAAGTTTAAAAAAGTATACTGGGATGAGAATGGAAAATCCTAGATAACTACTCTAAGGAAGCGAATTTAAGAGATTCGAATTGGAAAAACTAAATGGGAAAGAAACGAGATGGTTGAAGAATTTAAATATGTGTATAAAACACGAGCTATTCTACGTTTGCAACTAACAATGTAAAAC
>JABUQX010066841.1:0-22788 GCA_015478945.1 Trachelipus rathkii | reverse complement strand
CGGTAGCCACTTCGTTCAATGGAATTTGGGTGTTTGGCAGTTTTCGCATTTATCGTGAAACGCTTGCGTTAAACATGTGAAAAACATGTAATGCTAAGTACTTTATCGATATTACACACTGAACTTTGTCAGTACTAGTAGTTTATTTATACCTAAGGTATGTTGGGTCTGTTGTGACTTGTGATACAATATGTTCTTAGTTCAGGTAATGTTATGTTGGCTTTGTTGATAAGTTAAAACTTTGTTCATGTTGTTAGTTATTCTTGGTAATGACAAGTTAAAGATTTTAGGTCTCCTCGTGAATATATGTTAAAGGGAAACCATGATTACATGTTTGTTAGTATATTCGGTTATTACAATTATATAATAATATAAAACGTTCTTTGTTCAAAGCCTTGTTTTTGTTACATTTATTTGTATCATTTTAAAAACTTTGAAATATTTAACGTTGAAAGAAAAGTAAAATATTGAAGCTCCAATTTAAAAAGAAAATTTATTAAATAAATTTATAATAAGTAATATGAAACAAAAGTTGTATATATGTATGCCAGTAATGAATAATCATTTTCATATATTGCATTGATATTTTCTGAAAGGAGTCGGAGCTTAAAATGGAATAAGCCTAAAAATATTTCCTGTTATCTTCTGAAAGTGTTAGGCATTACTATTGCGTAATGTTTTGTAATACATTAAAAGTCACCAGATTTTAAACTCCCTTTGTAAAATATGTGTTAAAGTGAAATAATGATTAAATGTTTTTTTAGCATATTCGGTAATTACAATTATATTAAACAAGTTCTTCGTTCAAAGACCTGGTTTTTATATTATGCTTATACAAAATGAAACTAAAATATGGCCTAAACCAGTGGTCGGCAAACTCATTAGGCAACAGAGCCAAATATCAACAGTACAACGATTGAAATTTCTTTTGAGAGCCAAATTTTTTAAACTTAAACTATTTAGGTAGGTATATTGTTTTTAACTTAATTAAGGTACTCTTCAGCTGTCCTTTGCTAAAAACGTCTTCAATCTTATTGAGGTACGTTCGCTGAGGTCGACCCCTTCCAACTCTCTCATCCACATTCGTCTTGTATAGTTATTTCGTCTATCTCCTTTAGTTCATCCTCTCTGTATGTCCAAACCATCTCAACATACCTTTCTCAATCCTCGACACTGCATCTTCTTTCACTCCACAACGCTCCCTAAAATTAACTTAATACTTTAATTAAAGTTTTAAGTCTTAATTAAACTATGGGTGCGTTGAATAAAATTAAATAAAAACACTGATGTGAACAATGGCCTTGCATCTCCTTGGAAAGTTTTGGTAAGTCAGAATTGTATGTTGTTGTTTTTAATTTTAGGTACGATTCCAGTTTCTCATCAATAAGACAACTTCTCAACTTACTCTTGATAAGGTTCATGCCTGAAAATGATTGTTCGCATGAATATGTAGACCGAAATAAGGAAGAGCATCAAACGCTTGTTTTTTCATCTGATTATATGAGCCAGAAATACTATTCCAGGTGTTAAAAATCAACATATCTTCCTTCTCCGGGTCTTTCAAAGCAGTCCACTTGTGCTGTGAACAAAGTTTGCATTTGTTTTTCTCCAATATTTCTATATCAGCACAAATACGTTCAAATTTCGAGATTCCCAATTCTTTGTTTTTTAAATCAGGCAATTACATTTCAAAGTTGCCAATGTCAATATTAAAAAGAGAAAAATTTAATTCTGCCACAGTAGCATTAAGAGGTTTTTTAACAAATGCTAACGTAGCATTGTTGTATCTGAATTCCTGAAACCTGTTGAGAAATGCTTCCTTCATATTTAAAAGTGTTGTTTTGAAAGAGCAAATGTCAATATCAGAATGATTTTCTTGGCGATGTTTCAACAGGCTTGGAAAGTGAATCAAAGTTTCTCTTTCAAAATCTTGAGCAAAAAGAGAATTTATTTTCGAATGAAATAACTTCTTCTAACATCGAAAAACTTGTGCTTCCTTTCCCCCTCTAGTTTACGATTTAAGCTGATTTAGATGAGACATAACCTCTACCATGAAATAAATTTCTTGGATCCACTGATCATTCGTTAGTTCTGGATAGTGAACTCCCTTCACAAGAAGAAATGCTTTAATTTCTGTTAATAAGGAAGCGAAACGTTTCAAAACGTTTCCTCTTGATAATCAACGTACTTTGTTATGCAGAAGAAGATCTGCATATTCGTTCTCCATTTCAACTAAAAATTCTTTAAATTGGCGATAACTAAGAGCTTTAGATATAATTTAATTGATAATCTTAATCACCATTACCATAACTTTGCAAATTTCTTCTGGAAATGTCTGCGCACAAAGCGCTTCTTGATGAATGATGCAATGGTAAGTAAGTATCTCGTGAAAAATTTTTACTTTCAAAATAGCAGCAAACCCTTTTCTTACGCCTGTCACACTTTTCGCCCCGTCTGTTGAAATTGAGACAATTATCGAGTGGAATATGATGTTTTTCAATGCACTCAATTACAGAATTTGCTATATCCTCTCCACGTGTTTGACATTTGAGTGGCAATAATCCTAAAAGTTCTTCTTTAGGATTGGATTGAATAAATGGAACAAAATGGGAAACTTGCGCTGTATCATTTATGTCACAAGACTCGTCAACTGCTATTGACAGAGTTGAAACCAATTTAAGATATTATACTTGCTGGTTGGTTATATTCGAAGACATTTTGAGTGTTCTATCTTTCACTGTTTTAGCAGACAATGGTATCTTTAATTTTTTTTAGAATATCTCTCCTTTGTTTCTTATTTTCCCGAAATAGCTTTTCGGATGTATTTATAAAACAAATTTTTATATGTATTCTCCGTCTGCAAATGGTTTTCATCTCTTAGCTAGCTAAAAACAAACTAAAAACTATCTAAAATCTTTGATACTCTTCACTTAATTCTCATTTCCTGAATCATTTTGGAACCCATTCCCTTCTCTCCGATCAGCGCCTACAGAAACCCCCAATCGATGTGAACTGGTGACACTTTTTCTAACTAACTTATTTATGGTTTTCTGTCCTGCTTAGGGACCATTGGGTGTTTCGCGTGGCGGCGCTATGTCATATCCATTGTTTTTTGACCATGTTTACTGTCCCAGCTCCCTTCCTTGGGTTTCCTCTTTCTTTTTGCTTACTCTTGTCTAGTTTTCTCTCCGATCGCTCTATATCAGCACTCGTTAATGGAGGGTCCTCTTCCTCTCTGTTAATTGTGGTGTTCCGAAAGGTTCAGTTCTATCTCAGCTTTATTCCTACTTTCATCAACACGATATCCTCAGCTGTACTTCCAACTCTGTTTGCTCTTATGCCGATGACTCAACTCTCCACTCTTCTACTCACTTCCAAATCTGCTCCCTCTTTTGTTTCTAGAGTTGCCTCTCGTCTTACATTTTCCGATTCTATTCTTATCGATCTGGATGGGATTTCCCGGTGGGGTCACCGCAACCTTGTAAAATTCAACTCTTTAAAAACTCAACTTCTCTACATCTCCCTTTCAAAAACACCTCCCAACTTTCCTATTTCCTTCGACGGCTCTAACGTCTCTCCTGTGAACAACATAAACATTCTTGGTCTTAACATAAACAATAAATTGTCTTGGAAACCTCATATTTCAATGGTTGCTAAGGTGGCCTCAAAGAAACTGGGAGTTCTGTTCAGGTTGAGAGAGTATTTTTCCTCTGCACAGTTACTCCAGTTGTATAAAGGCCTTATTCGCCCTTGTATGGAGTACTGTTCTCACATTTGGGGGGGCTCCGGATCCACCCTTCTATTGGATAGGGTTGAGTCTAAAGCTAAGAGATTAATAAACTGTCCCCTACTTTCTAACTCTTGACCCTCTATCTCTGCGACGTGACGTTGGCGCACTATCTCTTTTCTATAGGTACTACAACGGTAGATGCTCAGGGGAGTTGGCCACTCGCATTCCACCTCCATTGCGTCGCCCTCGCATTACAAGGGGTGCCTTGCTCTCGCACGAGTTTTGCGTGAGAACCCCAGACTTGTTCGTTGTGGTGCCTCTTTCTTTCCTGCTACTACTGTTCCCGTCTCCCTCCTTTCCTTCTTCTGTTTTTCCAACTATATTTAATCTTCCTCTCTTTAAAGCCCACCTCTGCGCTCACCTGAGAGATTTTCCTTAGGCTGGGAATTGGGTGGGTTTTTTTTCTTTAATGTTTTATTTTCCGCCCCCTCCTTGAAAAGGGCTCGGCCCGTGAGAAAAAAAAAATTAAATACAGAACTTGATTTTTCGTGACTTCTGAAGTTCCTCAACTTCTTTCTTCCTTTCATCACCGACATGATATTTAGTACTGAATGACACGTGTTTAGTTGTAAAGTGTAAGTGTCTCTCCAAATTTGATTTCATGCTATGAGCCAATTTTTTCTTACAAGCAAGACAGGTCAAAAGGCCATTTAAGCTTTGAATAAACGTGAAAGTCTCGGTTCATTCAACTTTAAATTCATGGTTTTCGTCTTTCGTTTTTCTTTGCTTCTTCTTTGTAGCCATGTCAAACAGGGCACCTAGACAAATATTTCATTTTATAATTGTCGTAGATAGAACAGCATTACTTATTCTATTTACAAATTTATATTATTTTATATATTTTTAATCCCAATGAATAATAACAATAAACTATCTTCCTTACAAAATGACAATAATAATAATAAAGCCACAGGCACAAAATAATTGTAATTCTTAGCTTGATGATAAAAATACCAGTAGGATCTGCAGCTGGTTGGAAAAATACAGGTAACTTTATGATTCGAGTAGGAACTTTTGTCACACGCGCGCGGTTTGTGGACGCTACTAGCACTAACAACTGCCCAATGAGACTGTTGATTGACTGGCTCACTCAACTCGTTCAAAAAGCGCGCGCTCCTCCCCAACCGAAAGGCTGGTGGGGGAACCTTTGAGTGGAAGCAAAGCGCTTTGGACAGAGGCAGGTGGAATTGCCAACTATAGGGGTTCGTAATTTAACTACAATTCTAGTCTTTATTGTGGGGGCAGGCACTCTGAAGTAATACAATGTAGAACACGATGCAAAGATATGACTCGACGATACGAGTTGACATTTAATCTTTCTGGAAATGTTTTCTCATTAAGTCGCTTCAGAGCACTCGCCTAAAGATAAAGACACATAAACACCAACTAAGTATGTAAAAATAGAAGTAAGAAAACCAGTCATCAAGAAATTTCATTTGCACGTGGAATTTTATGGAAGAGCCACACTCAAGGGGCCAAAGAGCCGCATGTGGCTCGCGAGCCGCGGTTTGCCGACCACTGGCCTAAACCAATAGATCAATAGATCATGAATTGGTGGGAGGGGTGGGGTGTGTGGTTTGAGTTACTGTTTTACTGCTTTACTGCTTCAGAGTCAATAAACTTTTACACTTTTTTATGATATTTGTTTTATTCAAAGAATTTATTTTTATGTTTATACAAAATATTACTTAATGCAATAAATCAATAGATCATGAATGGATGGGAAGGGTCATGTGGGTGGTTTCCGCTACTGCTTTACTGCTTTAGAGACAATAAACCTTTACACTTTACTATGATATTTTATTAAAAAAAACGTATTTTATGTAATGTATATACAAAAGGATACGAAAATATGAATTAAAGCAATAGATCAATATATCATGGATGAATGGGAGGGGTAGGGTTGATGGTTTTCCTTTACTGTTTTACTGCTTTACTGTTTCAAGGTCAATAAATTAATATCTTTTACGTTATAAACATAAAAAGAATAAAAATTTTAGTAAAAACAAAAAAATTTTAAAAACTTTTTAAGACAAATGAAATAAAATAAAACTAAATAAAAGTTTTAAAGCAATAATTTATTTAAAAATAAATAGAAAATAAAAAAATAAAATAAAATAAGAAATAAATTAAAAGTTTTAAAATAAAATAACATTTTTATAAAAAATAAAAAATTGAAAATAACTAAAATTTAAAAGAAAATAAAACTTATAAAATTTTAAAAAAGCTTAAGCAAAATATAAATGTAAAATAAAACTTATAAAATAAGTAAAAATTAAAACAAAATGATACATAAAATAATAAAAAAAAGCTTAACAAACAAAATAAAACTTATAAAATACTAAAAATAGAAAAGAAAATATATGAGCTTCAGATTAGAAAAGAAATTTAATAGTTGACGTTTCACTTTTCGTGTGTAAACCCCTTCAGAGTTTTGAATTCCTCATATTCACCACGTTCTAAGTCCTTATAAACGTATGCATTGATACCAATATTGTTTTATTAGGTGAATGTTTACCAACTCGGACTTGCACTAGTGCCGTCACCTGCCCCGGCCCCAGCCCCGGCCCCGGCCCCGGCCCCGGCTGCCCGGCTAACCCGGCTCCGGCCCCAGCTCCGGCCCAGCTGACTGGCCCCCAGCCCGGCCGAAACCCCAGCCCCCAAACCCGGCCGGCTTTGGTCAGCCCGGTCAGCCGCAGCCTGCCCCGGCCCCGGCCCCGGCCCCGGCCCCGGCCCCGGCCCCGGCCCCGGCCCCGGCCCCGGCCCCGGCCCCGGCCCCGGCCCCGGCCCCGGCCCCGGCCCCGGCCCCGGCCCCGGCCCCGGCCCCGGCTTCGGCTTCGGCTTCGGCTTCGGCTTCGGCTTCGGCTTCGGCTTCGGCTTCGGCTTCAGCTCTGCCCTAAGCACAGGTTCCAGCAATGATTCATTTGTTCCGACACATGAGTCTTCTTCTTCTTCGTAATTACTCCGTCTTCCTCTGTCTTCTTTTGTCACACACTCTGTGCTTTTCTTCTGCGAACCCCCTCCTGGGGCCTCACAGACACCCTTTAGGGTTTTAAAACCCTCATAATCCAAAGTTCAATGACCTTATTCGAGTTTCTATCATGGGCGTAGTGGGGGCGGAATCGGCTCCCGGAAGGACCTCACCGACTGTTGGGGTGCCAAGTTTAAAAGGGAGACGACATCTCTAAGAAGTACCTCCTCAGAGATCGATCCAGCTGTACCGCGGCAGCACGGGGACGTAACCTCGTCCTCGTCAAAAGAAATTTGATAGGGATACTACGTCTCTAAGAAGTAGCTACTTAGAGATCGAAAGAGCATACCGCTATAACAAGCTTCCATAACCTCGGCGTAGCGCACTAAACATCATCCCCTATTAGTATACTAGGTTTCAACCCTTTAACTATTTTAAATTTTAAGAGGGCTGCAACCTCTTTCCGGGTTGCAGCCCCATGTAATCTCGTTTCGACGAGGATGGCTCATTACCTATAAGTATACTAAATTTCAACCCTTTACCTACTTTTTAAGAAGTAACTCCTCAGAGATCGAACTAGTTGTACCGCGACAATACATACGTAAACTCGCATACGATGGGGACTTCTTCTGTCCTGCCAAATATACCAAGTTTCATGCAGGAATACGATAACCCTAACCTTGCTAAAAAGAGGGGAAGTAAAAAGGTGCGGGCTTAAAATTGGTTTGAACCCCAAATTGGGTTCGCAACCTCAAATTTCGGGATCATAGATTCCAAAATCGGACTCAGCGGGAAATAATATATAATCTGGTCAGACGAAAACCGAAATCATGAAAAGCACTAAAAAGCACCAAAAAGTAACAAAAACATTCCTCCAGTACCAAATGTTCTCCACCCGTCGAAGTTGACCCCTAAACTATAAAATATAAATGTAAAATAAAAACAAAAAATAAATAAAAATTAAAATAAAATGAAACATAAAATAATAAAAAAAAAGCTTAACAAACAAAATAAAATATATAAATCTAAAAAAAAAACTTGGCGAACAAAATTAAACATAAAATAATAAAAATAGCAAACAAAATATGTGTTTCTGATTAGAGAAGAAATTTAATAGTTGACGTTTCACTCTGTGCTTTTCGTGGAAACCCTTTCCTGGGTGCTCTTAGATACCCTCGGAGTTTTAAATCCCTCATATTCAAGTTCTACGTCCTTGTAAACATTATACTTCTTCTCCTTCGTTCTTACTCCGTCTTTCTCTGTCTTCTTTTGTCACACACTCTGTGCTTTTCTTTTCGAAACCCCCACTGGGGGCTCACATGCACCCTTGAGAGTTCTGAAACCCTCATAATCAAGTTCTACGGCTTTATGGACAACTACAAGGACACTATATTTGACCCATTATGCTTTGAAACATATGCAACATCCTGTTGCAACTTTCGGATGCTATTTTAGTTGCCGAAAGCGCGTCACTTACTATAACCATATATATATATATATATATATATATATATATATATATATATATATATATATATATATATATATATATATATATATATATATATATATATATATATATATATATATATATATATATATATTAGTTCGGAATGTTTCAGAATTGCATGGTCCAACTTGGACTTATGGTTGTACAAAACCTAACTATTGAAAAAGTTTCTTTGAACAAGGGTATTAAAATACATAGTTCAAAATTACAGCGATTTTAAATTCGTACCAACTTTAGAATATGAATGCCACAGGGTAAAAGTGTATAATGAATAGTTAACATATCGCGAGTATATGCGTATAATTTATTAACTAAGGATACAAGCCGAATCGACGCCGTGTTATGAAAGGCACGACCTTTTTGGTAAAACCACCAACAATACTGTATTTCGTGCTGTTATTTTCATCATAGATTTTGCACTTTAACAACAACCAAGTAAATTTCTACGCCGCCTGTAGTGCGGAATTAGTACCGTAAATTATCAGTAACTTTTAAACTAAGCCAAATGAAACTAAATTTTTAACTATGCGTTTTGAGTATCTACGAGCCAATGTGAATACGAATTTAAATCGTCAGCTGTGTGCCGAAAGAAACCTACCCGACTGGATGATGTTCGGCGAAGGGAACGTTTGAGGTGATCCATCAACATCTTAAGGAATGCGATGATACCTTTCAAAACGGAACGCCAACTTTGGTAATAGCACACACATCGGGAAGCCTGAAATGCAAAACAATGTGTTAGAAAGCATCGATGAATAACCTGGAACCACTTCATGCAAACCTTTAAGGACGTTAAGGGTTTCGCTATAACAACTTTATCCATTTAATGTACAGCGAGTACAGACCCTCAACAGTTATTAAACACATCACGGTTACAGTTTTTTCGATATATATATATATATATATATATATATATATATATATATATATATATATATGATATATATATATATACTATATATATATATATATATACATATATATTATATATATATATATATATATATATATACTATATATATATATACCTATATATATATTATATATATATATATAATATATATACTACTACTATAATTATATTATGTTTCTTATCATATATAAAATAACATTAATAAAAAAAATAACTACGAATCATCCGAGATAATACTACACTACTATACTAACATCTAACTATACATATATATATAATATTAATAATATATATATATATACTATAATATATATATATAACCACATATATTATTATAACTATATAAACTATATAAACTTATACTATAATTATATATTATATATATTTTAATATTATAATAATATATTATCAAATAACTATAAAAATCAGGAAAATATAATAATAATAATACTATACTACTATAATAATATAAATATATAAACCTATATATATACACCTATATATCATATATATATTTATACTATATATTTATATATATATATATATATATATTATATATAATAATATATTAATATATATATATACCATATAATGCTAGATAAATATCTCATACATCAAAAAGCTTCTTTCTAGTATTGTATGTGATACTATATATATATAATCACTACTTACCTTTTTGACACAACCGTTGTGACAGAAAGCTGGTCCAGCATCTTCTTCTTCTAGCCCGAAACACTCATAACCCTAGAGCACTCTAGAGAAAATCTTTCTCGGCCGGCAATGGTTTCCGACGCGAAATCCCCTAGAGCTAACTCATCAGTCAACGCGTTTTTGCCCACTTCAGAAGCAACTACGCATTATCCTTCACAAAGCCTCAAAAAACTCTTCTCCCCAGATCGCTCGCAGAGGATCTTGCAGTCTAGAATCATAAGATTCTAACGCTGGTCCCAAGACTAAGTATACTACAGCAAAAAGCGAAAGCGACTGGCAGCTAACCAGTGTCGCCTATAACCTTGCGACCGAAATCTTTCAATTATCGTCTGCCGCCCTACGAAACAACCAAACCTCCACAACCTTCCATTAGAGCACAAACTCACTAACTATATATACCACCATCAATATACTATATATATTAAAATAATAATACACACCATACTACACCTCAATATATATAATAAATCACATTATAAATAAATACTCATACATAAATACTACTAACACCTACCACCATACCATACTAACTACACTACTATACCTATCACCTATAAATACCTACGAACTATTACTACCCATACTAATAACACATATAATATATAACCATACATAAATACTATAACCTATATACATCACTAAAATACCTATAATAATATATATGAGTTTTGTATGATTTTGCCGATACCAAACTTTTCAATTTCCACGATACCTAGTACCATTACCGATACCCAATTGCAACTACAGATACCGATTCCTAACCATATATAATGACATATCAAGCAATCACAACCAATTGAAAAATACTTAACATATCTTACTAACATACACATATAATACCAATTGAAATATAAATATAACTATATATTATAAAATAACATATGATATAATAACAACTTATAATATATATACATTTCATGGGTAAATGTGTGTTTATTTATCATTTCTTGATCGGTGTGTATCATGTCTTGTTTCAAAAATATAAATTTAAACTCTTGAGAGGCATTGTTCTTCTTTTTTTCTTTTTCATTTTCCTTAAATCTCCGCGGATATTTTACAGAATGACTGTCTGAAATTTTTAGCTATAAGAAAATCTTTTCATAAATATATTGTAGCTGGAGGTGGAATGGGAGTAAAAATAATATTTTTTTTCCTTTTTTCCTTTGTATCATTGCAATTTTGCTTTTAACTATTTATCATTTTTAATTCTATATTTTATATAAATATATAGTTTTCATATTTAAGTTCATAAATATCCTAATATACTATATACACATTATATATATAACTATATAATATATATATATATATACTATATTCATATATATATATATATATATAATCACTTATATCCATTTACATATAACGTATCAAAAAACACACCAAATATATATATAGATACCAACTATATAAATATACTTTATAAGATTGTATGTCACTGCTATCAATAATAATAATGTATGTTCAAATCACCATATTACAAAACATATATATATATAATATATATATATATATAAATATACTATCACATATTTATAATATATATACAATTATACATAATACTATATATACATACTATATATATATTATACAATACTACCTATATATAAATATATAAGTATAAAATATAAATTATATAACATAACATAATATACTATAATATGTATATACATACTATACATACATACATTATACATACACTATACATATATAACATACATATAGATATATATATATATTACTACTATAAATAATATAATATATCATATATATACTAATATATATTATCTACTAAAATATTATATACTAATATATATATATAATATATATTTATATATACTAACTATATATATTAATATATTATTAGTGCGGTGCTTCATTAGTTCAAATGCAAAAGTTTAATTAAGTGACCAAACTTTAATTATTTAAGCTGTAAAAACACCCTGAACTTTTGGTCAGACTCTCAAATGCTTAATGATACATAAAGGCTTTACGTTTGCATTCATTTCATATTTTTGAGGGAGAGACGAAAGTAGATGAGGGGGATTTGTCTGACTACGCTTGGAAATATTCAAAAAATGTTGCAAAGATGATAGATTGAGAGGAAAATTATTTGAAGTTTAAATGAAAAGCAGAAAATAAATTAGGGATTTATTCAAATAATACATAATAATAAATAATCAATCATAATCAATAATAATAAAATAATAATAATCAATAATCAATAATAATAATCCACCAATAATAATAATAATAATAAAAACAAAATAATCCCGTTAATAACTCAATAATATATAACTAATACATGAATAATAATAATAATAATCATAAAATACTAAATTACCAACAAACACAACTATACATAAACTCTCTAAAATAATAATACAATAATAATAACTTAATAATCATAATAATAATAAATAATAATAACTAATAATAATAACTCACATAATAAATAATAATAATAATCAATACCACCTTTAATAATTAAATATAATAATAAATAATCAATAATAATAATAATAAATAGAATCAATAATAATTAATAACTGTCTGCGTAGTACATTTTCACGACATTTTCATTTTTCAAACCCTATCATTTTTGACAGTTCCCCTTCACACTTCTACATCTTTTCGAAATCACTTTTAAACTTGAATCACACATAGCATGGAGTCCATTTGCCATACAAAATAGAAAGGAGCTTTGGTTCTATAGATTCTTATTGAAAATTTTGCACCACTACCAAGCAATGTCGAAATTCTAAACATACTTTTTTGGTTTTTAAATGAACAAAATAAACAACATTTTTTTTTGCTCATGCAATCAGAATGAAATTTTAGAGCTATGTATAGTCGAGGAGATACACACCATTTTTTTTAGTTACACTTGTCTTAACTCGTATCTGCGGTGTTTTGGGATTAGTCCTTGAAACAATTTTTAAAAAGCCCATTTCTTTTGGCAACCTTTTTCAAAATTTTTTTTCTTACGTATCACAAACAGCAAAAATTACATATCTAAGTAAAACAACACCATGCCATTATCGTACCTCGACATCATACACAGCCCTGTTGAAACTTCTATGTTGATCGGATAAGGGAAAAAAAAATGTAAATCAATATTCCACTTTTTCAAAAAAAAAAATTGTTAATAAAAAGTGAAAAACAGTCTGCTGTATTTTTTTTCTCAAACATATTCTTCCAATCAATATCAAATTTTTCAGGGTTTGTTTAGTCTCGGCAAAGATACGTTCTTTTTTACTTCCATCGGTACATTATTTCTTACTAAAATAAAATTTTTCAAAACAAATTGCCTAAAATTATTTTTTGGGGAAAAAAAGAAAGACAAATCCAAAACAAAGTAATTATGTAAATGAAAAATGTGCATTTCCCCCTACTATATATGCTCTGAAAATTTCATCCTAATCGCATGACCACAAAAAACAAATTAATCGCAATTTTTCATTTTAAAAACCAGCACAAATTCAAAATTCCAAAAAATCAAAAACTACTTCGTGACTTTTGTAGTAATGAGACCAATCTACGAAATATTTCAAACTTTGAATTCATCTCGAAATAATGTAAAAGCCTTGAAAGGAAACAAATGATACAAAAACATACTAGTACAGACTTTTGAAAAAATGAAAATTCTGAAAAAGTGACAACAAAGACAACACAGGAAACCACAACAAGAACGAGAATTGAGAGGCAGAAAAAAGCTACAGCCTGCTGTTTTTCTGCTCAAAATTGGCTAAATTTTTTTTTTATTTTTTTTATTTTTTTTTTTTTTTTTTTTTTTTTTTTTTTTTTTTTTTAAGGCTTGCTGGCTAAAATGAGGTGCTTCTGGATCAAGTATTGGACCCTGTCACTAAAATTTTCCAGACAATCACAGCATGAAACAAAAATAACTGTTTACGCTATATATCTAATCTAAATTTAACAAGTAACCAAAAATGGTCATATATGAATAACAAAGCAATAGTCACTTTAAAAAGAAATAGCGAAAAAAATGAACAAAAAAAAAAATAATAATAATAAATCATTGTAACAGCGCTCGGAGTTAATATTAAAATCCTTCTGAAGAAACTGACATTCCGAGAAAGAACTTTCTCATTCATATATATTGAGCAGTCAATTAAATCATATATATCTACTATATATATATAATATATAATATACTATATAATAATTCATATACTACTAATATATATATATATATATACTATGATACTATATATAACAAACATACATATAACCTATACTATATAGTAATATACTAGATATACTATATATATACATAATAAACAATAATATACTTATATAATAATAACTTACTATATATATATATACTATATATATACTATAACTATATATATATATATCATCACCAACATCTTCATCATTTATATATACATATATATACACCACATAACTGCATTGTATTATACCTATATATAATAATATTATATATATATACTATATATATATATAAAAATATTACTCATATAATACATTAATATATATATACCCACCTACAATATACATATACAAATACATATACAAATAAAATATATATAATATATTTACACAACACACACACGCATAATATATATATATCAATATATATATATATATATATATATATATATATACTTATATATATATATATTACTAATATATATATATAACTATATATAATATATATAATATATATATATATATATATGATAAAGGCGAACACTGCCAACAAAACTCCTACATGGGTGAATTAACAAGATGGTCGTATTCTCAACTTTATTCTAAACGTTTCGGAATGTACCAGATCCATCCTCAGATAGACTAAAAATAAAAATTAAATAATATTAAAAATTAATTAAGTATAACGTTAAAACAAAAACTTAATAAATTAGATGAATGATAAAAAATAAAAATATAAATAATAAATAAAGAATAAACAGTAATGAAAAAAAATAAAAATAAAAAATGAAAAATGAAATCATTAGTTGGAATTTAAATGACTAAGAATGACAATTAAAAAAAAATAATAAAAGTTATAGGCATACTAAAAAAATAAAAAATGAAAATAAACACAGGGAATAAAAAAAAAAATAAATAAATCCACCTACTAATAATAATAATAATAATAATCCACTATAACAAAAAGAATAATTTCACAACTAAATTAATACATAATACATAAAAATCACTAGATAACAAAAACAATATCATGATAACAAAAATTAATAATAATAAATAAAATTTAAAATCACGAAAATGAGCAACAACTTCACAATAATAATATTAACATAGTAACAATATAAAACCCACCAACACTTCCAAACAAGCGAGAAGAAGCCAGACTTATGCAGAAAGCATAAAAGATTAAACCATGTAACAAGATAGTTGGTTGTTATATCAAATCGTGTGTTGGGCAGAACTTGAAGTGATATTTAGAGGGGACGCAGACTGTGTATAAATAAAGATTCTATGATGCGACCTTCTCATTAATGGATTTAAAAAGGTTTCAAGATGAGAAATTATTGTTTTAGGATGGTATTAGATCGTTTTGGAACTTTATGGTCGTCTTTGTTTACAGTTACTTCTTGTGTATTGGGAGGCGTCTGACACGAAGATTACCACCTTAATAGCCATTTTTCAACTTCTGATACGTGAGTTAAGGGAAGTTTTCCCCAATGGGAGCAGGCGTGACAGTCTGCACCACTACTATTTATTACCACGACCATAGCATCGAAGATTTGGCGAAATCCGTTCTTGTAAGGTGGACACAGAAAAGAACCTTAGACCTAAGGATTAGACGAAAATAAGTTGAAATCTATCATGTGAGGTAAGGAGAGTCAAAGAATTGTTCCAGAGGACTTTAACGTTACAGATCTGTGGTTGAGCGGACCGACAAGGCGAATTTTGAGATCAAAATTGAAGTTTAGGACTGGAAGAGGTGAGAGTTTTAGGACCGAAACGATGTCGTCCAAATAAGGAGTTTCTGGAGAAATCTCTATCAAAACATGGTAGGGGAGGAGAACAGATTGCGACAAAGAAGTTCCGTAGATAGCACATTTCTGAGTGGAAACTGGGTCCCAATACTGAGCCTATCTTGTAAGCCCGATCAATCAGACACCTAAAATACTCATTTAAGTTTTGAAGACGCTAATGCGGACTGAAGCTGAACAGAAGTTAGTAAACCCAGGAGACTCAGAACAGAAAGGCTTTCACAGAATAATGTAGAGGTACAGGGAAGCGGCCATGCGTGTTATGCTTCCGATAGTTACATCTAAGAAGGGAAGGCGTCTGTTTGTTTCTAGTTCCATGGTGAATTTAATGTTTGGGTGTGTTATTGTTAAGATAGTCCAAAATGTTGCAGGGTGTGATTGATCTTTGAATATGATGAAGCAATCGTCGAGGTATCTGCGGTAAAGTAGGGGTTTGAAGAGGGGGGGGCACTGATCCAACCAAATAGCTTCATGATATGTAAGAAAAACATTTGCAAAGGCTGGGCCGAGCGGCGATCCCATCGCCATGCCATCGATCTGTTGTTGAAGAATGTTGTTAAAAAGGAAGATGGTGTCTTCCGTGGCCAATTGTAGAAGTTTTTTGAACTGAGTAGATACGAAATTAAATTTTAGAGAGGGATCTATGTTGGGGGGTAAATTATTGTTAAAAATAGATTGAGTAATTATGTTAATAGTTTCAACAATTTCGATGTTTGTGTATAGGGACTCTATATCAAAACTGGCCATGAAACACTGATCGAAAGACAAACCCCTCAACTCTTCAATGAAGTGGAAGGTATCTCCTGATGTGAAACGAGGTTGATTTGTGATGGTTCTTGACGGTAAGGCAATTTAAAATTTAGCGAGTTTTGTAAGGCTAGGGGATTGATGGCCTGTAAAATGGGACGGAAAGGTGTGTTAGGTTTGTGGATTTTGGGGAAGACCATAAATGGATCCAAGGGATTGACCAGAGATACAGAGACGGCAATTCAGGGGTACAAGCAATATCACGGCCAATCTTAGGCTTCCCTAATCGAAATTGTTATTTAGTTTCAATTTTTAAAATGTGCTTAAATGGATCAACGTTGAGAATTTTAAATTTAGAGGTATTCGAAATAGATGAGTCAATTATCAAACATAATTTCCATCCAGGACCACAACGCCCCTTCCTTTGTCTGGTCTCGTTATTATAATGGATGAATCACGTCCAAGTAGTTTAAGGGTTAAAAAATCCTTACGTTTAAAGATCTTCTACAAAAGTTTCTGTAGTTTAAAGTTATAAAAAAATCGATTTTCTGCAGCTTTAGTGGGATTTCTTAATTTATCATTTTATTATAATTCATTATAGCTTATTGTTTAACGTTATACTTTGTAATTTTATATTGTTTTAATTTTATTTTTAGTCTACTGAGGATGGATTGGTACAATCCGAAAAGTTTAGAATAAAGTTGAGCCTGGGTATTTGAAGGTTCACCCAGTATATGAGTTTTTTGTTAATGGTTCGCTTTTATCATTAAGATTAGATTCCCTAGAAATCAATATATATATCACTAATACCTATATATATATATATACTATAATTATATATATAATATATAATATATGCTATAATATATATATAATACCTAATATATATTATATTATATATATATATATATATACTAAATATACCTACACCTACACACCACACGATTTATTGCCATTTAATACTACACACACACACACACAATCACTAAACTCCATACATCCCACACATCACCACCCTAACAACCACAACCCAAACAAACAACAATTATATAAAACACATACACCCACCCACAACATATATACTATTATATATATATAATCATAATATAATATATATATATATATAATATATATATCCATATATATATATATATATATATTAACTAATATATATACTTTATTAATATATATATATTATATATTATATATAATATTATATATATATATTATATATATATATATAATATATATATATATATATATAATATATTACAATATATATAATATTATATACTTATACTTTTTCTCATTTATATATATACATACTATATATAATATATATATATAAATATATATATATTATATGTAATATATACTATATATAATATACTATATATATATATATATAATACTATAATATATTATATAATATATATAATATAATATATATAATTATATATATTATATATCGTACTATAACTACAATATAATAAATATTATACGTACTCTATATACTATTTATAATAATATATATATAATATAATATATATATATATATACTATATAATAATATATATATTATATATATTTATTATATACTATTATATATTACTTATATATATATATAATATATAATAATATATATAACAAATATATATAATATATTAATATATAATATTATATATATAAATATTATATCATATATATATCATTATATATATATTATATATATATATATATATATAATATATATCTATAATAGTATATATATAACTATATATATATTATATATATATATATACTATAATATATATATATATATATATAATTAAATATATATATATACCTATATATAAATATATATATATATATAATATAATATATATATATATATATATATATAATATAATATTATATATATATAAATATATATATTATATATATATATATATACAGTATACGAATTATAATATAGATATTATATATATATATATACATAGATACTATACTATATATATATAGTATATATATAAATATATAAATATATAAATATCATATAATATATACTAATATATAATATATATAATAATATATATATTATAATATTATATACTACTATATATAAATAAAATATATAATATATATATATAACTATATCCATATATATATATTAATACATTAATATATATACTATAGTATATATATATATAAATTACTAATAATCATTATATCTTACCTTCAGCTCTTATATACTATATAAACTCATATATATATATACATACTCAAAACTATATTATATAATCATATAAATATATAATACACTACACACATATATACTTAATCAACAAACAATTAATCACTAATACTATAATAAATACATAATATATAATACATACCATATAAATATCATGTCATATACCTATCACACCATATACCATACTATACAAACCAATATACACATACATATCACTACAACTACCTAATATTCAGATATAAACCTCAAACCCACCCCTGAGATACATCTGCTTAATCACTTGCTATACCAAATATAACAATATAAATAACACTAACATCTAACTATCTATTCCACACACTTATATACCCAACATCTACACTAATAACTACAATAACAACTATTAACACACTACACTATAACAAACTTATATAAAATAATATCACATACCACACTAACTACCTCCACACAAACCAACTACCTCATATCATAACATTAAATCATAAACTAACTATCATACACTTCAACTATAAACAACACATTATATACAAACACCCACCCCAACTCCACACCGATAAACAATACACTCTTACATAAAATACACACGACCCTACCCATCTAGAATACACAAACTATATCAAACCCATCACCCTAATCATAACATCACCAATATAACCTAACCTACCACTAAACTAAATCATAATCACTACTACTCATAAATATAATCAACCCTATATAACACTACTAAAATATAAATCACTTAAAAACATCTTTCAAATGTTATTACAACCTCCATACCCCCTACAAATAATATAATATATACTATACTATATATATAAAATAATTATCATAAATATATATAATAATAATAACTAATATATAATATACTTATACAACTACTATATATAAAATATAATAATATCAACATACTACATATATATATCATATACTACTACTACCTCATACAATACATAAATAAAAACCCTACTGTTTAACCTAAACTATACTAAAATAATACAACACACCATAAATATATAATATACATATAAAACACATAATACCTATAATATATACAATAACTATAATATAATATCCAACTATACATACTATATATAAATATACAAATATACATAATATATAATATATAATATATATATATATATATACACTATATATAATATATAGCAAAATTTATTCTGGAATGATAAATTATACTTCTTTGATAAGGGAACAGATTAAATCTGATTAAATGTGCGAGAATTAAAAACATCTTCAATATATAATTATATATATATAATATCTTATATTATACTCTATCAATAACTACCATATATATATAATATAACATAACAAAATACATATAATAATAATTACTATACATCTATATATATATAGGATACTATAAGGTTTGGCACTGTAAAAAAATTCCATCCCCCAAAGGAAAACGACCCATAGCCAGCTGCAACACTACACCGTAACTATTATTGTTGTTAGTTATATATCTTAAAAAAAAATTGCAGATATTTTAATTAAAAGTACTTATAGCAATAATAAAAAGCCTATAACTTTTTTTATTAGTAGTTGAGACTAGTTGCATTTTTCAAGGTATGGACTGTTGTATCTGCATTTCTGGCACCTAAAAACAGAAAAACAACGCTAACTTGTAGTCATTAATATGCTTTCTTCATCAATACTTGTTTGAATACACATACCAGTATCCAAACTATTTAAGGTTCTTGAGAAGAATTAGTGTAGTGAATGCTATACAACGGAAGTCCCAAAATCTTTAAATTTGGAACTTCTAGGGCGGAACACCGTCTGAGGGGATCTGGAGATGTGACACTACAACTTTGTGCCATAACACTCAAGTAATATAGACAGTTTAATTCGCTCTTGATATTGAACAAGACACTTTACTATCGCTCGGAATGTGCAGGAAAACTGCTTCCTAAGTGAGAATACAATCATCTACACTATTTAAATCGAAATTCCTTCATCTTTTTAAGAGGACCGTCTGAGGATGTGCCACTCACTCTTTCTGTTTTTGAAATAAAATACAACAACCTTAAAGGGTGTCCACAACAGACTCATTGCCTTATACTCACTACTACAACCTCACTGTCCATACTCTATACTATTCCCCAAAAAATTTAACACTTATCTTACAACACTTTACAATAAGGTAATATAATCTTGAAGAATTATTAACCAATCCTACAATAAATCTACCATTAATCTATTCGTAATACTAACTTTCAATTATACAGTCTTAATACGTAATCTCAGACGTTACGTGACTGAATTGACTTATTACAAATTCAAACCTAATCTCATTCTGTCCCAAACCCTAACATACAACAAAATTTAGAATTCTGACAATACATCATCATGAGACCAAATAATGAATTCATGCCTAACACTCACTTAATATACTAATACGACATACTGCCGCTCTAAAATATACTTAAACACAATATTCCATCTAACATATATGATATTCACCTTTCATTAAAGTTTAAGAGAAAATAGAATCAGAATGAAAAAACTAATTTGTTTTAAGTCAATTGGTCTAAATGATACAATTAAGATTAATTTGCCACTGTTTAGTTCTAGTGACTGAATGAATATCAAGTCAGTTACAGACTTACAGGCAAGTTTAACTTTAGGACTGTGACTGACAGCAAGCTTTGAGTTTTAAATAGTGCTTTTGCCTGTTAGCAAGCCTGTGATTTGGGAACCTATGCAAATACTAGAGCATCCAATCCAATTCTTGAACATTCTTGACCTATGCTTTGCCACTTCTCCTTTTCGCTACAAATATACAATTTTCCCTGCTACCGGTATTCTCAACACAATCTTGTAGCTCTTAATTGCAACACTTTCTCTATGGCAGCTCCACCATGCCTTAAATGTTCTTTCTAGTACTTTAATAGGGCTAATTGGGGGGTGGGGTATTGCGTCGCTTTATTGCTAGCTACCTTTGGCATGAATCCTGCTTTCACTCAGACGACACTTCGGTAAGTTCTGAAAAAGTAGGAACCATGGTCTCCAAGGAAATGGCAGGTTCATTTCATCTTCTACTAAATCTTTTTCTACTCAAAATCCGGGGTTAGACGGCACCCGTTCTCATGCTCTTCAGTATAGAGACAATGCCAGCGGAAATTGAAAAATTCTCCTTCTCCTATCAACTCGGAATTGTTGCATGGTTATTATTCTTCAGGTTAAGCGTACTTTCTCCAAAGGATGTGTGCTGACCTCCTTGGATCTCCTGCTGATAAAAATTTTTGACCCCTTGCCAAAAACAACTCTATTAACTTCTGTAAATCTGCATTTCCTCCTCTTATTCGCTGCGACGAATCTGTAGCTAATACTCGTGAAAAAGCTAATCTTATGGACCTCCTATTTTTCATCTAATTCCACCCTGGACGATTCTTGAAATCCTCCCCCTACTCCTTCTCCTCCCTCTGCGGGTGTTCCATGGCTCCAAATGTGATTACACATGATCGGATGCGTGAGATCCTGAGATATTTGAATGTCAGCAAGGCTAGTGGCAAGGATGGCATTCCTCCTCGCTCGACTTTACTCTAAATAACTTAATTTTAACACTTTCCCTCAGTATTGGAAGCGCGCAAATGTTCAACCGATTACGTAGTGGGGTAACCGCTCAAATCCTTCTAATTATCGTTCTATAGCTCCCACTTATATTCTCCCCAAAATCTTTAAAACTCTTATCAATTACTCCCATTTCCTGGATTATCTGGAATCTCATCTCACTCCTTTCTGATCACCGGTATGGTATTCAACGTCAACTGGTTACATTCTTTCTTATCTTACTAATTTATGGTCTTCTCCCCTCAGGGATTATGGAAAGTTGTCTGTAGTGGCGCTTGAAATATAGAAAGACTTTG
>JABUQX010066840.1:22500-27271 GCA_015478945.1 Trachelipus rathkii | reverse complement strand
ACCAGTGTTATTATATATGTTACTAATAAAAAACAATAACAATAATAATAACAATAATAATAATTAATTAATAATAATAATTAATAATTAATAATATAATAAAATGATAATAATAATGAATAATAATAATAATAATAATAATAATAATAATAATAATAATAATAATAATAATAATAATAATAATAATAATAATAATAATAATAATAATAATAATAATAATAAAAATTAATAAAAATAATAATAATAATATAATTATATTTACCCTATAGCCTCGTATAAAAAAAACATTTATGATATTAAGACTTAAATTATATAAAGTTTTTTTTTTTTATTAAATGCTACAAATATAAAATAATTGTTTATTTTTATCTGAAACGAGGAAATTATTTATAAATATAAATGTTAAAAAATAGAAAAAGTAGGGTCACTACAGATACCTTCCCTCTCAAGAAGACTGGAAACGTACCGGTTTTAATAGCGGACGCCCAAATCGCGAGGTAGAAGGAACTATAGCAGGCGAAACAGGAGATATAAGAGAAGGAGAAGGAGAAGAAACAGACACAGAAGATGAAGCTTCACAAGAGGGAACGTCAGGAGGAAAAGGTAAAATGTCAGAAGGTAAAACAAAATCAAGGATAGGAGGTAAAGTCGGAGGAAGAAAAGACAAGGAAGGCATGTGATGGGAAACAGAAGAAGAAGTAGTGGCGGTAATAGAAGGACTAGTAGAAGTAACAGAAGGTGGAACTGTAGTAGTAACTACAACAGCCTCGTGTAAAGGAGAGGAAGACACAGGAACAATTTGTGAAGGAAAAGATGGAAAAAAGGAGGAAGAGCCAATGTCAGAATCCTCATCCAGACCAGAAGAATCATCAAGGACAAAAGAATTATCGTACAACAGATTATCTGAAAGATCAGAATCGGAAGAGTCAAGAAAAGCAGGTTTAATACGTTCAACCGAAACATTCTCAACACGAGTTCCATATTGAATTGTGAAAAAATGAGGTCGGCGACGAAGAACAAGATAAGGACCAGTATAAGAAGGTTGTAAAGGAAAACGATGAGAGTCATGACGAAGAAATACATGAGTAGCAGAATCTAAATTCTTGGGTAAATAAACAGCAGTAGATTGGGAACGAGCAGGAGAAGGAAGAAAAGAAGAAACAATAGAACGAAGCTTAGAGAGAAAAGAAGGATAATCCGGAAAAGGAAGGTCAATAGAAGAAGAAGAAAAAAATTCACCAGGAAGACGCAAGGGTGAACCATAGACTAGTTCAGCTGCAGAAGATTTCAAATCTTCCTTAACCGAAGACCGAAGACCAAGCAAAACCAGAGGAAGATTTTCCACCCAATGTTGCGGATTAGGGGCGCAGCGCAAAGCAGCCTTTAATTGGCGATGAAGGCGCTCAACATAAGAATTTCCTTGAGGGTGATAAGTACTGGAATGGATTTTTTCAATGCCAAGTAGAGATAAAAAATCACGCCAAAGATGAGAACGAAATTGGGGGCCATTGTCAGTCACAATAGAAGAAGGAACACCAAAACGAGCCACCCAATTAGTAAGAAAAGCCGTAGCAATATTTTCTGCAGTAGGAGAAGAAAGAGGAATAACTTCAGGCCAACGAGTATACCTGTCAACCATAGTCAATAAATAAGTACACCCACGCGAAGGCGGAAGAGGGCCGCAAAGATCAAGATGAAGACGATCAAAACGACAAGAGGGTAAAGGAAATGAACCTAAAGGAGGTTTAGTATGTCTATGAACTTTGGTTTTTTGACAAGCAATACATGAACGAGCCCAAAACGAGATGTCAGTATGCATGTTAGGCCAAAAAAACGAGAGGATAAAAGTTTTGAGAACCACGAAATAACCAGGGGATGAGAAAGAGAATGAAGGGTAAGAAAAACCTGTTTTCGAAAAGCAGAAGGAACAAAAGGACGAACTCTGCCAGTAGAAATGTCACAAATTAAAGGAACAGTAGAATCAGGTAAAGAAAGAGTTTGAAGTTTGATAGAAGTATCAGCAGGAAGAATAAGATCCTCCCCCATTTGAGCAGCCGACATAGCAGAGTAGTCTAATGTAGGCAAAGGCGTAACCGCATTTACCTGGATACGAGATAAAGCATCAGCACTAGAGTTATCACGACCAGGAATGTGACGAAGATCAGTAGTAAACTGGGCAATAAAATCAAGATGACGAAATTCACGAGGAGAATAGTGTAAAGAAACAGAAGTAATAGCAGAAGTGAGTGGTTTATGATCCGTGAGAACATAAAACTGACGACCTTCAAGAAAATATCTAAAGTATTTAATCGAAGAATAGACAGCAAATAGTTCACAACCAAAAGTACTATAGCGAGTGACAGCAGGAGGAAGTTTCTGAGAATAAAAAGCGAGAGGAAGCCAAACACCATTTTGCAGTTGCTCTAGTGAAGCTCCAACAGCATAATCACTGGCGTCCACAAATAGGCGGGTTTCAGCACCGTGTTCAGGAAAAACAAGAAGTGTGTTATTGACCAATAGAATTTTACTCTGTTCAAAAGCCTGACAAGCAGCATCAGTCCAATTAACCATTGTCGAGCTGCCCCGACGACCTTGAACAAGCAAAGCAGTAACAGGAGCTAATATGGCAGCAGCCTTGGGGAGGAAACGACGATAGAAATTAAGGAGACCTAAGTAAGCACGAAGATCTTTCTGAGTGGTAGGAAGAGGATAATTACGAATAGCAGAAACACGATCAGGTAGTGGAGAAAGACCAGAAGAAGAAATTTTATGTCCAAGAAAATTAAGAGAAGCAGCACCTAAAATGCACTTCTCGAAATTTAAACGAAGACCAGCTTGAGATAAACGAGAGAAAACAGTATGAAGATGAGAAAGATGCTCTTCCGGAGAACGAGAAGCAACTAATAGATCATCAATGTAAGCATAGACAAAGGGTAAACCACGTAAAACATGATCTATCAAACGTTGAAAAGTAGCACTGGCATTACGAAGACCAAATGGCATAAAATTATACATGAAATTGCCAAAAGGAGTTGCAATACAAGTTTTAGGACGATCATCAGGATTAACAGGAATTTGAAGGAAGGCAGATTTTAAATCAAGAGAAGAAAAAATGGTACATCCATTTAGAGAAGAAGTAAAATCATGAAGGTGAGGAATAGAATAAGTATCAGCAACAGTTTTAGAATTTAGTAACCTGTAGTCCCCAACAAAACGAAAAGAATCTGGCCCTTTTTTAACAATGTGAAGCGGAGAAGCGTAAGGAGAAGTAGAAGGGGAAACAATACCCTTTTCCAGAAGCATGTCAAATTCCACACGCGCAACGTTTAACATTTCTGGAGAAAGTCTGCGAGCCTTGCAAACAGGAGGACTACCCTTTGTCTCAATGTAATGCATTACATGGTGAGACGCAGGAGAAAGATTAGAAATAGGCTGGATTAAGTCAGAAAATTCAGAATGCAAAAGAGCGTGAAAAGAAGAATAAGAGGAGGAATCAGGAAGATTGATACCATAAATGGAAGAATCGAAGGGAACAGCATTACAAGAAAGAGAAGTAGTGTCATCAAGTAGACGACTATTGGCCATGTCAATAAGAATATTGAAATGACTTAAAAAATCAGCACCAATGATATTTTGTGTAACATCGGCCAAGAGAAAAGTCCAACGGAAAGAACGACGCAGTCCAATAGATAGAGTAAGGAGTTGTTCACCATATACAGCAATGTTAGAACCATTAGCAGCCCGTAAATGAGAAACAACAGGCGGAAGAGAAGAACAAAAACCATGAACATTCAAAATAGAGAAACTACTGCCCGAGTCAATAAGGAAAACCCGTTTAGAATCACCATCAAATATTCGTAAAAGCAACCTGGAAGAACAGCATTAACTTCAGGAATAGAAACAGAAGAAGAATCAACAGAAATAGGAACAGAAGTAGAAACCGTTGTAGTAGCAGGAACCGAAGACAAATAAGAAACAGTAGGAATATGGAACGAATCAGAATTGGCATTGGAGGAAATGACCAAGGGAGGAGCGCAATGATCTACGGTCCCCCCGAGGGGAGTTTCCCTGAAGAGAATTTGCAGATTTAAAATTACAGGGAGGAATGCAGTTACGTGCTCTAACACCAAAATGATAATGATAGAAGCATAAAGGAGAACCCTGAGGAGGTTGTGGCAAAGAAGAACGGGAAGGTGAAGGAGAACGAGATCTAGTGCGAGAAGATGCAGATGAAGATTGCTGACACTGACAACGAGAGATAGAAGACATTTGTTGTTGCAAGGAAATAATTTGAACATTCATATTGTTCAACAAGGTAAGAATATTAGTAAGAGGGTCTAAAGATGAATTCTGGAAAGATGGAGGAGAAGAAGTACAAAGAGAAGAAGGAGCAGAGTAAGAGGAAGAAAGAGCAGCGGAAGACGAAGATATCGAAGGAAGAGAAGAAGAGTTAGTAGCAAATTGAGAAGGAAAAGTAATAGAAGAAGAAGAAGAAGGCATAATCGCAAGAGTAGAACCCATAGGGGTAAAAGATGGATAAGTTATAGGAGAAGAAAAAGATTGATTGGCACGAATAATAATATCCGCGCGTTCGGCTAAATCTTGAAGAGACAAGGCGTCACCATGAGAGAGCAAGGAAGTACTAACAAAAGCAGGAAGACGGTCCAGGAAAAGAGTGCGAAGAAGAGATTGGTTACTATCAGCAAGGGGACCAGAAATAGAGAGCATACGGGTAAGAAGCTGTGAAGGAAGACGATCACCCAACACTTCA
>JABUQX010066840.1:0-15000 GCA_015478945.1 Trachelipus rathkii | reverse complement strand
TAGTAATTTAACCTCACTAAACCCATGTTATTAATTTATTACATTTTTCGTTGGACACTATACTTACATTTATAAATTTATTTCACTTCCAATGTTCCAATAACTAAAACTAACTAACTATATAGAAAAAAAGATTCAATCTCTTTAAAACACATTATGACGAGCGCCGCGTTGCTGTTTTATTGTGTTCGATGTAGTAGTTTTAAAATACAAAAATTGGACTTAGCTAATGGTGCTTTGATAATCAACAAGAGCCCTAATATATATATATATACATACTATATATATATATATATATAATATATATATATATAACTATATATAAGTACTTAATTATAATATATACTAATACCTATTTATAATTAATCCTATAGTTATATATATACTATATATATACTATATTATCAATTCTATATATACTATATATATATATAATAATAATCATTTTTAAGCTTCACACTAAAAAATTTAAAAAAATAACTTCGTAATGCTATAAAATTCTAATTCAATATTAAAATAAAATGTCACGTGACGAAATAAAAAAGCGGCCTATTATAAGTTTACTAGTTTTAACTGCAATACTTATACGTTAAAGTTTATTCACCCAGCAAAACTCTTACCTAAATAAATAAAGTAAACAGACAGGATTGTGTCATCACTTGGTAATAAGGATTGTTTGTCGAAATCCGAATTATCGGACGGGATTTCAGGCCAGAAGATCTGCCAAAGGAAACGAGCTCTCTGACAAGGAAAAGAAAACTTTGACATCCTGGTAAGGCAGTTAAGACTACTTTGTTTCTTTCTCCATAACCATACGATAACTTGAATTGTGACTGCCCGAGTTATGAAATTTCCAGATATTATAATATATAATTATATATATATATATATATATATATATAAATAATATATAATATATATATATATATATATATTATATATATAAATATTATATATTATATATATTTATACTATATATATATATATATATATATATATTATATATCTGATATAAAACTTTAATTAAAATTCCCCAATTATGATAAAATTATGATAAAATTTACCAAATAAAACAAAGATAAATAAATATTATATAAAAATTACATTTATTAAAATTATTAAATAAAAATTTCCATCCATAACCGTATATATGGAAAAGAATAATATAAAAATGACGTCACAAACAAACGAACGCACGCAACAATTAAAATTGACTGTTTTTTGTTTGTTTTTTCGGAGCATTAATGCATTGTCTTTTGGTGAAATGTTCTAAAGGTTTAAGTTATGTTAAAAAGTGTTAGCTTATAACTGTGATTTCGGTTAAATTAATTATAATATTAATAATAATATAATCTACTTATACAAACTGACTTGTAAAAGCGGTTTTCCTC
Organism: Trachelipus rathkii; assembly: GCA_015478945.1. NCBI lineage: Eukaryota > Metazoa > Arthropoda > Malacostraca > Isopoda > Trachelipodidae > Trachelipus > Trachelipus rathkii. The sequence goes on along the minus strand of JABUQX010066840.1, from coordinate 13,609 downwards.
AAGCAATTTGTTTGAAAGGAAAGATTCATGGTGTTGTGTATGTAGGTAACCTATACTTAATATTTAGTGGAGCTCTTCTATGTATTATAATAGGGTTATTTTATGCATAGCATTATTGTCAAATGGTCAAGGTAAGAACTTTCTTTTCAAGCAATTTAAATTTATAACATCATTATCTACAACAACAGTGGTTGAGGTTGGCCTAACTAAGGCTAATTTCAACATATTTCAAACAAATTGTACTGGAGATTGCTTTCAAGTCAATTGAACCTGGCCTATTAGATAGGGCCTATGTTAATAACTGAACCTAGCCTATTGGATGTGGCCTATGTTAATAATTTAATCTAGCCTATTAGATAGGGCCTATGTTAATAATTCAATGTTGGCTTTTTGATGTAATTTCTTTTAAGTTAATATTGATACAGCTTAATAGTAATAACGCATCTGTATATATATTTAATATAGGACTGTGCATAGATTGCAGTAATAAACTGAACTTGAATAATTTTGACCTAATCATACTAGACCTAATTCAGTGTAACCTTAAGGTAACGTTTTGTTGGAAAGAGCCTTTTAAACATTATAAATATAGCTTATTTGTTATATTTTGTGATATTATGGCCTTTCATGGAGAGTGTTAACTCCAATTTTTTACAATTTAACAATTTAAGACAGTTTTTCATTTTTTGGTAACTATTTATCAGAAGTAACTCTAAAATGGGTAATGGTGATGATAGTACTAGCACTATAGAGCTGTGCAAAAGCGAAATAAACCTTTTAATAAGGCAGAGAGCTACTAATAAATCTAAAATAACTATAGCTCTCAAAAAACTCGACAAATTTAAAAATGATGGTGCTTTAACTAAATTATTGTTTAAATTTTCTCAAGATATTGTAGAAAATGAACTTGCTTCCATTAAAATAATTGATGATAAAATTTTGGACCTTATGTTCCAAAATGATTTTGATAAAGTAGATCCTTCTTATATGAATAAGGAATTAGAAGGTACTGTAACGTATCATATGGACGTGTCTGCAGCATTAATAAAGTATGATGATTTTCTTGACTCTAAAAATGTGCCTAATGAGAGTAATACTACAGAACAGTTTTTAGATGTTATTTCTAAATTAAACTTAACTGAAAGCAAACTTCCTGTACTTAACTGTGATACCTTTGATGGTACAGGTTCAAATAAATTGAATTTTCATAATTTTCTAAATAAATTTAATAACTTGATAGGAAATAGAAATAATTTGACTGATTCTGTTAAAATGACTTATCTATTTGGGTATCTAAAAGGCTATGCTTACAAGGTTGTTAGCCATTTAACAATAAGAGACGACAATTATAACATAGCTATAGATTTGCTAAAAAAGGAATTTTTGGATAGAGAGTATATCATAAATGAATATATGAATAAACTTCTGGAATTGAATCCTCCTGATGGGTTTGATAATGAATTTCTTAATACTAAAATCTTTGTTAATGAAATTAGATCCATGATATATGAACTAAAGGGTTATGATTTAGATTTTTTGATACCTGACACGCCTGGTTGTGTATTGTTAAGCAACATAGTTTTTAAGAAGTTGCCTAGAATTTTTAAATCTGAATTAGTGCATAAGGTAGGCTCCAACTTTCCAACTTTGGGCCAATTGTTTGAGTGTTATAATGAAGTAGTAAACACTTTGTGTACTGTTTCTAGGACAAGGAAAGATAATGCACAAGTTAGGCCTAAAACTAAAACTACTATTAAAAAATCTGAAAAGGCTTCTCCATCTAGTTCTTTGCAAACATTTAAGACTACTGCTACTCCAGCAAAAGGTGTCAATGATAGTAATGAGCATAGTGTTGCTAAAGCTCAAGGTGTATGTAAATTTTGTCAAAAAAAGGGTCATCCCCTTTATAAATGCGATAAATATGTGACCACAGAAGAAAGAGTTGCTCGTGCAAAAGTGTTAAACCTGTGCACTAGATGTTCAGGTATAGGTCATCAGGAAAGTGATTGTTTTGGGAAAGAAGGTAGATTGAAATATAACTGTTTTAAATGTAAAGCATATACTCATATAACAGCTTTCTGTCCTGAAACTAATAATGAGTCCAGTCAGTCTATTAATTTATGTTTGACATCACAGCAACAAACAGATAGAGTATATTTGTTACCCACTATTTCTTTCCAATTAATTAGGGGTACCAAAAGGGTGACAGTTCGAGGTATTATCGATTCAGGATCGCAAAGGTCATATTTATCTAAGAACATCACTAAAGATCTTTTTGACGATATTGACAAGTTACATGAATTAGATTATAATGTACAAACCTTTATAGGTAAACAACATCGTACTTTTAAACAAGTTTTGTTAGGTTTCAAATATGATGCACAACAAGTATTTAGTATGCCTTTCTTAATAGACAATACTTTGTCTTTGCAATATGAGGTAGATGGCGTAAAAGAAGCCATACAAAATTTTAAGCAACATAACTTAGCTTTGGCAGATTCTACTTTTTATAATGGTGTAGATTATAATAAATTCCATTTAGATGCATTAATAGGTACCGACATCATTCAATATTTGCCATCTTTTAAATTGATCAATGTAATGGGAGGCAGCTGTTTTCAAATATGTGATAAGTTGGTGCCTATGGGAAATGTACATAATTTTTTAACAAAAACTCAAATGCTTAAGGTAAACAAAAAACAAATACCTACTCAGTTGGGTAATGAAGAAGTGGAAACGGTTAGTGATACAGTTGTCAATTTTATCACTAACCCAGTAAAAACATTTTTTCATCCATTTGAAAATATATTAACGGATTCACAGGTAGATAATTGGGTAGAAAATCTTTTCTCATTAGAGTCTATCGGTATTCCATCTATCGATGAAAGTACATCTACTTATGATGATTATATGGTAGATAAATTTAAACAAGGTATCTTATTCAAGGACAATCACTATTATGTGAGATTGCCTTGGATGGAAGAAAAGATTAAACAAGTTCCTAATAATTTACATGTGTCATTAAAAGTTCTAAATAGAGTTTATGCAGACCTTGAAAGTAAACATCTGGTAAATGAATATGACAAAGTGTTCGAACAACATCAAAAGGATGGAATCATTGATCAAATTAACATTCCCAAACACAAAATCAATGATTACATATTCATACCACATAGACCTATTATAAAAGTTGAAGAACAGGTCACAACTAAAGTGAGACCAGTCTTTAACTGTTCCTTTAGATTAAATAAAAATTCGCCTTCTATAAATGAATCATCTTACTCAGGTATTGACTTAATGAACTCTTTATTGAAATTACTACTTATATTTAGGACAAATGATTATGTTGTCCTCAGTGACATAAAACAGGCTTTTTTATCTATTAGACTTAGAGAAGAGACTGATAAAAATAAATTTTGTTTTTTATGGTATAGAAATAATGAATTAATTACTTTTAGATACAATACTATTCTTTTTGGTTATACAGCCTCACCTTTCATCTTACACTATATTTTGAAACACCATATAAGTCAATTTAATGATGACAGGTGTAAAGAGATTTTGACTTCCAACTTTTTTGTGGATAATTTAATTTACACAGGTAATAAATGTGATGAGCTCATAAATCTCTATCATTTAACATATGATAGAATGCAATCAGGAGGGTTTATACTTAGATCCTGGAACACTAATAATGACAAACTGAAAAAGGTTTTACAAGGTGATGAAGTATTGGTGGAACATGGTTGTGATCTGGAAAGAGTATTAGGTTATAAATATAACATAACAAATGATTCTATGCATGTTTCAGTTGTCACATTTGGTGATCATGCCAAAACTAAACGTCAATTACTATCTGATACGTCTAAAGTATTTGATCCTATAGGGTTGGTCTTACCAGTCTCAATAAGAGGTAAATTATTAATAAGAAGTGTATGGGAAGCCAAATATGAATGGGATGATGAGTTGTCTGAAGAGCTGATTGGTGAATGGGAAAAATTAAAAAAGGATCTTCAATCCTTACCAGAAATAGCTTTTCCTAGGCAGGTAATAAATGAAGATCATTCATATGGACTAAACATCTTTTGTGACAGTAGCTCAAAATGCTATGGCTTTGTAGCTTATAGTTCAAGTAATCATTCCAACCAACTTATATTTGCTAAATCTAAAGTAGCTCCTATCAATCCCAAAAAAGCCTACAGCATTCCCACACTAGAATTATTAGCAGTGATATTGGCGCTTAAATGCTTGCCCACAATTTTAGAATCCTATACCAGTTTTGTATTTGAATATATCAACATAAGTGTAGATTCTCAGGTTGTAATTAATTGGGCGCTGTCTGGTGAAACCAAGGTTAAAAGTAAATACGTTAATAACAGAGTAAAGGATCTCAACTACCTTTTAAGTGACATAAAGAATAAATATAAGATTAATATAATGTTCCGTTATGTGCATACAACAGAAAACCCAGCAGATCTCTTAACTAGAGGGATTACTTATAATAAATTTTTAGAAAATTTAAAATTGTGGTTTAATGGGCCATCTTGGTTAAACAAAAATCTACAAAACTGGCCTAAATTTCCCCTATTATCTGTATCTCCTGAGTTAATGAATTTTTCTACTCTGAGTAATTTTGCCAACAAGAACAATAATGAAATTATTGACATTAACAAATATTCATCCTTTGATAAAATAATGAACATCACTAAATATTTGTTCACCTTTATATGTAATATAACGAAAGGTGATCCTTATAAGAAATCATTAATGTATTGGGTCAAGAAGGTTCAAATTTCTTGTTTTACTAAAGAAATTGAGTATTTATTGAATAATGATAAAAAAGAAAAAATTCCAATATTGGTAGATAACCTAAATTTATTCTTGGACATGGAGGGTATATTAAGATCTAAGGGTCGCATTTCAAAATGTACATATTTTAATTATGATGTACATAATCCTGTTGTATTATCTCGATTTCATTATTTTACAACATTGTTAATTTATAAATCTCACCAAAAAGTACAACACCTTGGTCTTGATTCTACACTAACACACATTAGGAATCAAGGGTTTTGGATCCCTAAAGGTAGAATAGCAGTTAAAAAGATTATACACAACTGCATGATTTGCAAGAAAATAAATGTCAGAGCATTTAAATATCCAAAATACACTGATGTCCCTAAACATCACATGCAGCTAATCACTCCATTTAAATTTGTAGGCATTGACTATACTGGTCATCTATTTGTAAAAACCACTAATAGCACCACACTCGACAAAATGTTTATATTAATTTTCACATGCCTGAATATACGAGCTATACACATAGAACTTGTGCCAGATATGAGTGTACCTAACTTTCTATTAGCATTCCAACGCTTCTGTAATCTTTATAACATCCCAGATTACATATACTCAGATAATGCTCGTACATTTGAAAAGGGTGCCAACATTTTGCAAAAGGCCTTAGAGTCTGATGAGTTTGTGAAGGAACTTCAATTAAATAACATACGACATGTAAAGGTGCCTGTATACGCTGCATGGTTTGCTAGTTTTTGGGAAAGACAAATAAAAACTCTGAAAAGCTGTATGTACAAGGTGATTGGGAGAGCTAAGTTGACATATTTTGAATTATTGACTACACTATCATTTATTAAAAATGCTGTCAACTCTAGACCCTTGACTTACCGATCTGAGTCCAACGACATTGATATTATAACACCTAATTCATTTCTAAGATTAAATTGTAACTCATCACTAATATTGAGGAGTGAGGAAGGAGATATATGGAAGGAAACTGACCAAGACACTCTAGAAAAAACCTTAGATACTCAAGAATCAATGTACACCCAATTTAAACAACTTTGGTATGAAGAGTATTTGCTTAGCTTAAGAGAATTTGGTCAAAAGCTGCATGAAACAACTTGGGAAGATAGAATAAAAGTAAATGACATAGTCCTGATCAAATCTACTATTAAACCAAGACCATTTTGGATGACAGGTAGAGTACTCGAATTGGTGATGGGGCATGACAGTAAAATTAGAACAGTGAAGATAAAACAGAGCAATGGCCAAATAGCATATCATGCTATCTGTAATCTCTATCCATTGGAATTGTCAATAACACATACCAAATTAACACCTTCTGACACCAATCAACAACAAAACCTAACTCAAAGCAAAGCAAGTGTAAATATATCAGATAATTCTGGGATGGCATCAAACCGTCCCCAGAGAAAAGCTGCACAAAAATGTGCTCAATTTATAAAGGATAATCTTGATGATTTATAAACATTCAGATTGCAGATCTACAATCTGCAATTCTTTTTGGGGAGTGTGATAAAACTTTAATTAAAATTCCCCAATTATGATAAAATTTACCAAATAAAACAAAGTTAAATAAATATTATATAAAAATTACCTTTATTAAATTATTAAATAAAAATTTCCATGCATAACCGTATATATGGAAAAGAATAATATAAAAATGACGTCACAAACAAACGAACGCACGCAACAATTAAAATGACAACAGTTTGTTTTGTTTCGGAGCATTATGCATTGTCTTTGGTGAAATGTTCTAAAGGTTTAAGTTATGTTAAAAAGTGTTAGCTTAAACTGGTGATTTTGGTTAAATTAATTATTATTATTGAATCTACTTATACAAACTGACTTGTAAAAGCGGTTTTCCTCAAACAATTTGTTTGAAAGGAAAGATTCATGGTGTTGTGTATGTAGGTAACCTATACTTAATATTTAGTGGAGCTCTTCTATGTATTATAATAGGGTTATTTTATGCATAGCATTATTGTCAAATTTTCAAGGTAAGAACTTTCTTTTCAAGCAATTTAAATTTATAGCATCATTATATACAACAACAGTGGTTGGAGCTGGCCTAATTAAGGCTAATTTCAACATATTTCAAACAAATTGTACCGGTGATTGCTTTCAAGTCAATTGAACCTAACCTATTAGATAGGGCCTATGTTAATAATTGAACCTAGCCTATTGGATGAGGCCTATGTTAATAATTGAACCTAGCCTATTGGATGAGGCTACTCGGCATCAAGGCACAAACAAGCAAGGAATTACTTGTTGTCTCATTGGGAGTATACATTTCAGAGGTTCAGACAGAGTGAAAAGGATTCGTGCTTTACTTTTTCCCTGCGTAGACAGATTGCGCCTCCACCCAACACTTTCATACATTCACTAACACATCGCCAAAAAGCATTCCCTTTTAATCTTATCATGCACGTGTTGCAAATCCATAAAACCTAAATACAATTTATTCTTCTTCTCTCTCATTTTCTCAATCATTTGTTTTGATGTAATAATTTGATCCCACACATCGTCCTACACTTCTAACATGGACCTTGCTTCCTTCACCAATTCCAGACCTCAGTCACTCAACGTAACCTTTAACCAACCACCAAGATACCAGCATCCTATATCTTCTCTACCAACAACTAATAAAACTATTCCTCTTATAATTCTTACCAGCTTTCCCTCATTCCTACTTGCTTCCTATTATATAAGACGGTACTATTACGCATTCTCTTCTACCAAATCTCTCGGAATCTTATCCTCCACATAAACGCTTCTTGTTACCCTCAAACCCAAATCCATTTAATCATCATCTCGCCTCCATTCTTAATCATTTCACTAGTAATTCCATCCGTGCCTGGAGATTTACTATTCTTCAATATTCTCACCATACTAATTACCTCATCCATAAAAAATACCTATTTCTTCTTGCAAAATCAAACCCACATACATATACTATCACCTAGTATTCTAGTACCCGAGCACACAGCTACCTTGGAAGAAGTAGCTTGCTCCTTTGAAGATGTAGCTATACTTGAACCAATTGATGAATAAAGTTCTGATTTTGAAGATGTTACAGAACCAAAATGTTTCTCTCAAGAGAAGGTTAATGATTTAGTAAGGGACTTGAATCTTCAAAAGATGCTGTAGAGTTACTCGGATCAAGGCTCAAAAGCAGGAATTTATTGTTGTTTGGAGTATCATTTTCGTGGTTCAGACAGAGTGAAAAGGATTTCGTGCTTTACTTTTCCCTGGTAGACAGATTGGTCCACCAACATCATATATCACTAACACATGCCACAAAGCTTCCCTTTTAATCTTTTCATGCACGTGTTGCAAATCCATAAAACCTAAATACAATTTATTCTTCTTCTCTCTCATTTTCTCAATCATTTGTTTTGATGTAATAATTTGATCCACACATCGTCTACCACTTCTAAATGGACCTTGTTCTTCACCAATCAGACCTTCAGTCACTCAACGTAACTTTTCAACCAATATACCAGCATATATCTGCTCTACAACACTAATAAACTAATTCCTCTATAGTTCCTACAGTTTCCCTCATCCTCTTGTCCTTATATAAGGGTACTATTACCGCTCTCTCTTCTCCAATCTCTCGGATTTATTCCCTCCATAAACGCTTTGTTACCCAAACCCAAATCCATTTAATCATCATCTCGCCTCCATTCTTAATCATTTCACTAGTAATTCCATCCGTGCCTGGAGATTTACTATTCTTCAATATTATCACCATACTAATTACCTCATCCATAAAAAATACCTATTTCTTCTTGCATCATCAAACCCACATACATTTACTATCACCATTCATTACTGCCAATTTTATGCAGATTTTCGAGGTGTTCCCTCCAAACTCTTCTCATATACATTTCATCTGCTACGAAAGCATTATCCCTATTTATTATTCTATGCAGATTCCTATCACTCTCACTCGTAACCTGTTGCACTTCCTTCCAGAAAAGCTTCCTATTCCCTTGTAAGTCCTCATTCGTCTTTTTTCCAAACTGTTCATTTACCTATTTTTTTCACCTACGTATGCAACTTTTATTTTTCCTTTTTTTCCTTCTTATATAATTATAAACATCTTTCTTTTGAGACCTCATCATTTGCTTTTAGGACATTCAACCGCGCCTGTGTTTTACTTTTAATCGCTTACATCACTTCTTCATTCCGCAATTCATTGTTGAGATTCTTACTTCCTACTTTAGCACATCCACATACTTCTCTTGCACTACTAACAAAGGCTTCCTTCATTTGTGAAAATATTTCCTCAGTTTCATCTTGTTCACATTCAATTGATTTATATTCAAGCGCTTTTAAATACATTTCCTTATTACCTTATTCACTAAAACTTCCTTCCTTATCTCTTTCCTCTCCAGCCAAGACCCCACTAATTTATCTTACATAAAACAACATAATGATCCGATAATCTATCCCTAGCCCCCTCAATAATTTAACATCCATCACATACTTCAACATCTCCTTTTCGCCAACACAAAATTAAGCATACTTTTCATTTCGATACCATCTCTACTTACACAAACTCTAATATACTTATGAATACTCTTGTGATTGAAGAAAGTGTTACCTGCACACATACCTCTTTCCTCACAGAAATCAATCGCTCTCCTACCATTCTCATTTTATTCCGTCACCCTAAATTTACCTGGCATATCATCTCTTTTCTCATTACCTATCCAACCATTTAGATCGCGCAATACAATCAATTTGAAGCTCCTACACACCCCATGAAAAACGTCATACAGATTATCACAGAAAGTCGTACTCTCCTCAACATCACCCTCAGATGGACCATATGTTTTAACCACACATACCTTAACCTTTCCAAACTTAAACTTAATCATTAGAATTCTGGTACTAACACAAACAAAATCCATCATGCCTCTGTGCTACATATAACAACTCAAAATCTCAAATTCTTCTCTCCCTCTCTCATTCCTCTTCACTCCAACACCACACATCACCTCTCCCCTCTTCTTCCCGACATTTATTCCTCTGACATTCCATGTACCCAAACGGTTCATACAATTTCACCGAAAGATATATGGTCTCTTACGGGGATCACGACCATGTCCGAGGCCTGCAATAGCATACATAGGAAGAGATAAGTGGTTGTGGGCAGCTAACCCAAATACCACTCTCCCTTTAGTCGCCTTATATAATATAAAATAATATAATATAATATAATATAATATAATATAATATAATATAATATAATATAATATAATATAATATAATATAATATAATATAGTATAACATAATATAATATTAGCTTGTGTTGGGGTCTGTGTCACTTATTAATGCTCCAAGAATACCCATGCATGCCTCGGATCCGATTCATGTTTGCGCAACACACCTACAGTCTATGGGAATTCAAGGAGGAGTCATGATAGAATCAATATATATATAGGGTTGTGAAAAAACGGTTTTTTATTAATTTGTTTTTTTTTTTAAAAAAACACGTTTTTTTTAAACAAAATGTTTTTTCTTGTTTTTTTTTTTTAAAATTATCTCTTTTTATGTATATTAAAGATGTTTTAAATTATACAGTAGTACCAATACCCCTTCTAGGCCTAAATATTGACTATTAATACGGAATTTATACTATACAGTGTGTATATATATATATATTTATATACTTTATATAATATATATATTATATATATTATATATATATATATATATATATATATATACTATATATATATTATATATAATATATTAATATAATATATCAAAAAAAGGATGGTATAGCAGGTGGTTTTGGCGGGTGTTCAGAGAAATGAGAATGGTTTAAGGAGCGTGATTGATTTCTGTGAAGGGAGAGGTATTTATGTGTGTAAGTAATACTTTCTTTAAACACAGGAGTATCCATACAGTTATTACTAAGAGTTGGTTGTAGGTAGAGGATGCGTATCGAAGGAAAAGTCATGCAACTTGATTTGTGATTGGATGAAGAAGGAGATGTTGGCTGTAGGAGAGATGGTATCGAAGTGAAAAGGTATGTATTAGATTTTGTAGAGGGGGTTTTGGGAGATGTTTTTTTTTTTTTTTTTTTTTTTTTTTTTTTTTTTTTTTTTTTTCGCTGTTTGTGTCTCTTTGTCTTGGTTGTGTATGTGCCATGCAGGATGGCAGATTTGCACTCGGCGCCGGGCCTATTACTCGATTTGCTAACATTCCGTGGCTTGCAATTCTAACTCTGCTTTCCGTGCGAATACACCTCTCTAACTCTAATCCTAACCTTTTGCTCTGTCTGAGACCCAGATGGCTAGGAATTCTTCCTCTAACTCGTTTAATATGATCCAACTATAACTTTTCATAATTCCGTCTAAAGGGGTGGAGTATGTGCCTATGTAACATAAACACTCCTGTAACAAATCTCGAGAATCTCGAATCTCCTACTTCGATGTTCTGTGGCTTAAAAATCTTTCTTCCTTTCTACTACAATATCTTGTGCTTCTGCTACTTTTCTCCTAACAGAACAGATTTTCACGCCTTTTCTGAATATCCTACTACTTCTCACGAGACTTGTTATATCTTCTTCATCCAAATACTGAGGTCCTCTATTAGGCGGATTTCAATTGTACACAACACTGAATGCGTTGGGCTTTCCTCTCATACTGAATAGGGGGAGGAGCCTAATCATTAGGCATTCTCAACGATCTGGATCACACTTATATTAAAGAACCCCACACATTCCGGACTCGATCCCACTTCCTGAACACACCTTGACTATGGTTCACCACTAGTCTTCTCTCATATAAATACACCACCTTCGCCTCCTATTTGGAAATGCTGACCACAACCTTATATTTCTTAATTTTAATACTTTCTCTAAAACAGCTCTAACTTGCCCCCTACGCGTTTTTCTAGGCACTTTGATCGCGCGCCGATGTCGGCGGCTTGCCGTGTCTACGCCATAACTATAATTGGAATGACTGCTTTGTCTCTGTTGACGCTTCAACTTCTGCCGATAGGTGGGAGCTGTAATCATAATGGATGAGCAGGTTCATTCCTTCTCCCGCCACTAAATCTTTCTACTCCTCATAACCATGGCTTCTGGATCGCTGCTTGTTCGCTGGCCACCAGGCTAGAGACAGCTGCGTATCGCGACAGTTGGAAAAATTCTCGTTCTCCTTATCACTCTTGCCTAATTTTCATTATGCTTTAGAAATCGTTGCAGCGATACTCTCGTCGAGGCCAAGCGGACCTTCAATCAACGAAAGTGCAAGCTGATCTCCTTAAGTTCTCCTACTTAGAACAATTCTTCAGTCCATGCCTCTTGACCAAAAAACATACTTCTAACAAATTCTAGTTCCATGTCCCTGCCTGGCTCAGAATCGTTCTTGATAGAGTCTCGATGTTCATCTCGAACAGAGAACAAGGCAATCTCTTCGGCCTCTCGTCACTTTCCTCTAACCTCAAACACACTGGACAGAATCCTCTAGGCATCTCCTCCTCCTCCTCCTTCTCCTCTCAGGTGTCTCTATGCCTTGCAATGGATTACATTCTCGATCGAGCCATCTCAGGCCGTGCACAATGTGGCTCTGAAATCTACGAACGTTAGCAAGGCGGGTGGCCCGGATGGCATTCCTCCCCGAGTATTGAGGGAGTGTGCTTCCGTGCTATCCCAGCCCTCGTTTCAAACTATCATTCTTTTATTGTCTCAATTAACTAGCCACATTCTCCCTCAACGTGTTAGGAACGCACGCACATTGTCCAACCTATTTCGAAATAAAAAAGGAAAGCCGCTCTGCATCTATCTATACTATCGCCCGGAGATAAGCTCTTACTTGAGCTTTATTTCTATCTAAGATCTTTGAAACTCTTCTCAACCTCTCGGATGAGTAGATCATCTGGATCTGCATTCACTTTCTTTCGATCAGCCATACGGCTTTCGGCGCTCTGAGGCCTCTATACTGGACGTATACTTTCCTATTTACTGCATTATGGTTTTCCGCCCCATTTAGGAAACTACGGGAGACTATGCGTTGGTGCGCTTGACATATCCAAAGCTGCTTGACCGGCGTATTGTACGCAAGATAAACCACTGCCCTACTCCAAGCAATCCCCTTCCTTGGGTTTCCTCCTTCTCTTTGCTTACTTTTTGTCTAGCTTTCTTTCAAATCGCCTAATATCGGCTGTGTGAATGGGTGCGACTTCTTCATCCTTTTCTGTCAATAGTGGTGTTCCTCATGATTTCTGTCTTATCTCTACTTTATTCCTACTAACTCACACTTACAACAACGATCTTCTCAACTGCACTTCTAACTCTATTCACTATATGCCGATGACTCGACCCTTCATTCTTCAACTCATTTTCAAATAATTAACGTCCTTCTTTTCTTCTAGAATTGCCTCTCTTCTTAATATTTCCGATTCTAATACTCTCGCTGATCGTATGGCATAGAATTTCCGGGGGGGTTGTCTGAACCTTTGTGAAATCAATTTCGGTTTAAAAACTCAAACTTCTACAAATCTCCCGCTCTAAGACACCTTCTAACTTACCTATCTCTTATTCGACGCGTTCTGTTCATCATGTTCTATTTCCTGCATGTGAAGCAGCAGATCGAGAAATATAAACATCCTTGGCCTTAACATAAACAAACAAATGTCTTGGAAACCTCACATCACAACGGCATTGCTAGGGCCGCCCTCAACAGAAACTGGGTAAGTTACTGTTATATGAACTGCGATGGCTTTTTCCTACTATATCAGACATACAAACTTAAATAATAA
>JABUQX010066839.1:65000-67500 GCA_015478945.1 Trachelipus rathkii | reverse complement strand
CATCAAAATATTTCAACAATACCATGAAGAAAATAGCAGACCAACTGAAACACACTTGAACTGATGAAGATCAAAAAAGAAATCCAGTCCCTTAGCCTGAAGAGTTCTCGCGTGTCGGGACGAAAATTAGCTTTCCTTTTTAAAATTTATTTCATTAAAAAAAATGTCTTTAACAATGTTTTTAATTTGTGTACATTTAGTAATAAAATGAAGTTACAGTAAAGCATAATACTAAAAAAGAATCCAAGGGCTTCCTCTCTAACTCTAAAGTAAATATATCACTACGACAAAGTAGTTCTTAAATTATAATATATAATATAATTATTATATATATATTATATATATATATATATATAATATATATAATATATATTATATATAATATATATATATAGTATGATATATATTATATTAATAAAATATATATATTTATATATAGTATATATATGATATATTATATAATAATATATATATATATATATATATATATAATATATATATATAATATATTATATATAATATATATATATAATATATATATATTTATATATATAATATATATTATAGATATATATAAATATATAGTATATTATAATATATAAATATATATATATAAAATAATATATTATATATATATATATAATATATATATATATATAATATAATATATATAAATATATATATATATATAATAACTACTATTCTTCTGAAATCAATTATTTTCTAAAAAATTTCTTTCGAAAATATTTATTTAATTGAATTAATTAAATGTATTCCTTTTTTATAATTTAAATATTAATTAATTGAAATTATATTTAATTTTCATCCTAAGTTTTAGGACTTTCATGTTTGACTACATTCTAATTTTAGCTAACCCCACCACGGCCCCGGCTAAATAGAGCAGCCCCGCCCCGCCCCGGCAAAATTCCCGCCCGGTCGGTCCCTAACCACCACCCACGCTTCTCTCCCAAGTGCACATCGAACAGGAGTAAAGTGCCCCGTAACATGCAACCGGAAAGAGAAAAGCAGTAGAAGAATATGAAGCAAGTCGAAAAGAAAGATCACCCTTTCCGCTCCCTTTATACCTTTTTGTGAGATCTCGTCGCTGTCAGAAAATCCACCCTAGAGCCTTCACGGACCGACGGACCCTCACTATGGCATCTCGTCAATGTGTGGGTTCATCCTTGGCCCAGGTGGGCTACAACCATACCCCCTCACAAAATCCCGCTATTCACTCCCTATTATCGCACCTTTTCTTGCCTCTGCCAAACTCATTTCTCTCCTCCAGGCATTTCCTTACTGACTCAATCCACTTTTCTTCGTCTCCCTGTGATTCCCACCACACTCACACTATTACATCCGTTTAAACAAACCGAACTATCTTCCATTTTTTCCACATTACCAAAACCATCTCAATGTTACTTTATTATTCTCTCATTGCTCCTTTCTTCACACCACACAACTCTCTAATACGTTCATTCCCAATTTTATCAATTCTTTTCACACCTAACACACCCCTAAGATTTCCATCTGAACATATTACTTTAATCAAATACCCTTTTATTCCAGACCATAGTCTCACTACTATACATCAACAAACAGTAACAACATACCCTCATGCAAGACCTAGCTCCACCAAGACTTATGTCCTTTACATCCAACCAATGATTATGCACAGCCACCTTTCCTGCCATTTCAACACTTTCCTATTACACTCCTGCATCATCCCATCCCTTTTATCCAACATTTATCTTTAAATATTTAATCAGAAACACTTTTTCCAGCTGCTCAGCCATCTAACATAACTTCACACTAAGGACTGTCCTCACACAACCATAACCTTATACTCTTATCTACGTTTACCTTCAAACCCTTCCTTTTACATATCCTACCAAACCTCTCTACCAATCCTCCAAAGTGTCTTCCAGATTCGCCACATAACCCAAATCATCCGCATATTAATATTTTTGTAGGAACCTTCCACTCTCTTTCATTCTCCGTAATTCTAACACCATCTCCTGCCACCCCCCCTCTAATTCTTTCATAACCCATATACAAATTAAATAACCAAGGAAAACACAACACAATCCCCCGCCTTCACTCTCTATAATCAATAAAAACCATCACTTTCACTCATTTATTTACACACGCTTTCACTATCGTCATACATACTTTTGATTTCATCCAGAAGCCTACCACCAACTTCATATATGACTAACACCTGCCATAGAGCTTCCCTATTATCCTATCATACGCCTGTTGCAAATCCATTAAACCTAAATACAATTTATTCTTCTCCTCCGTTTCCCAATCATTTGTTTTAATGTAAAGATTGGATCCACACATCCTCTACCATTACCAAACGCACCTTGATCTTCACCAATCAGTCCTTCAGTCACTCGACGCACTCTCTCGACCAAAATACCAGCATATTTTTCCCTACAGCACTCAATAAACTAACTACCCTATAATACTTACAGTTACCTTATCCCACCCTTAA
>JABUQX010066839.1:40000-50000 GCA_015478945.1 Trachelipus rathkii | reverse complement strand
ATATATATATATATATTTATGAGGATGACATAATCGGGTCAGAAGCGTATAGATTACCCCCTCATTAGTCATTTGGATTGCTAGGGATATCCTGTTAGGCTCCGGTGTTCAGTGGTTCGCACTTTTTTACGCCACAATTCCACACCTTCCTAGACAAGAGGATCTATTGGAAATCCTTTATAAATTACTCAAATATCCTCCCCCCCCCCTCCATCTTCCTCTCACCTAATCCCCACTTGGGAATCGATGGATTCTGGTTGTGTGGTTGATGACGTCATGAAACTGCCGGCTTGTTCTGGTACATAGTCTACTTTCTACATAAATTTCTGCAACAATCGCCGTTTTATTCTAATTTACATACCGTCTGTCTGTCACTTCATCACCGAACTACTCTTAATCTGATGATTCCAACCTTTATTTCCCTTTTTACTTTGAAAGGCGTCCAACTCAATATTAAATAGCCGCTGCATGGAGGACGACCATATAAAAACTGACCTCTCTAATCTCTCTCGCATCTCTAATTCAGGAAGCGATTAAAACATGGTTGCTTTCAATGGCCTCAAATCTCAGGTCCTATCATCTTATCTACGCAACAAAAATATTTCACAAAAGATTTAATATTTTCTTTGAAAATACACAACTCGGCTTTCTCTGCATCTTGATATTGCTGGCATTTCCATTTCCCGTAATTTTTCTTGGTATAATCACAATATTTCTTCTTTTGCTTAAGGCAAGCTTCTAAGGGTTGGGTGTTCTTCGTAACTCTTCACACAATCCCAGTTGTTTTACATGTATAGGAGCGTTATCGTCTTGTATTGGAGTACTGCTATCATCTATATCTGGTATGTTCCGCTCACCATTTCCGACCCTAAAATGTGGATCAAAAGCTTCTGCCTTGTTAGTAAAATTCATACTCTCACTAACACTCTCCATTCTCTTCCTTCCGGTCGAAACAGTTTGCATTAATTCTCTTTATAGTATTGAAGCACAACAACAAAACAAGACAACCACAACAACAACAACAACAAAATATTATTCTTCTGATCTCTATGATCGAAAACATCCTCACTGAGAATAGTTCGTGCGAAGCCCCGCCAATCTACACGAGTTTCATTCTTCGTATAACCTCTATTCTCACTATAGAACTGCTATTCTCATTCTTAAAATTACGCATTGTAGTAAATATGTAAACTCACTTTCATCTGCCTATTCTTCGCCCCTTTCTCTACTTAATCACTTTATCAAGGACGCTCAGCGGTTCATGGTCCGAGCTTGATTAAAGGTTTGTATAGGGCTTTCCAAAAATCTGCATCGTTTCATGTAGTGCATTTGGCCTTTTTATCACAAATATATATATATATATATATATATTATAATATATTAGTTATAAATATATATTATTATAATATATATATAGTAATATATTATATATATATATATATATAATATATTAGATATATATATATATATATATATATATATATAGTATGAAATATATATATATATATATATATATATATATATATATATCAGGGTTGTGTTCAAGTACAAGTACTAGTCGGAGTCGGAATCGGGGAGTCGGTAATTTTGAAGAGGGTGGAGTCGGAGTCAGCAATTTTGAAGAGGGTGAGTCGGAGTCGGCAATTGTGAAAAGGGTGGAGTCGGCAGTCGAGTCCGGTTAATTTTCAAAAGGTCTCGGAGTCGGAGCGGAGTCGGGGTCCGTACTTTCAAAATAGTAGGATTGGGTCAGAAAATTATATGAACTGACACAAATTATGAATTGTGTTTCTGTGAGTGACCTCAATCACTTCATGCAAGTTCACTAACTTGCGACTTCCATATCTCCAAAATTGCAATTGCAAACTTCGAAGTTTTATAACCTGCACCTTATGTTTCAAATTTGAATTATATTCTAATAAAATCAACCTTCAACCTTATACCATCTATACTTTAAGAGTTGAAGAAATAAAAGGACTCCATCGGTACAAGAGAAATTTCTGCTCAGTTGACAATGATATTATACTTAAGCCTGCGTTTTATTGATCTATCTATCAGGGTAAGGACCTACGTTGAAGATCAACACAAAAAGCTTAATCTGCACTTCTGCAACGTGGTCATTTGTTTAAAGGGTTCAAGAAGTATGAAGAAGAAAATGATACATAGAAACAAATAGTTGTAAGTGATAAAACTACAACTATCCTCCATTAACGACCTTCTCAAGTCATTTTTTCAGAAGAAAGCTCAGAAGTTGAGTATGAAAAGCTTCAGATGTTGAAAGAACGTCAGTCAAAAACGTCAATTGCTGTTACTGATCTACATCATAAGCTAGTTAGCGTTGAACGGCTTTTTGTGCTCTTAGCATTATAAAATCAGACCAAAGAAAAGTATGTTTCTACAAATATATGCAGCAGCTTATATATATATATATAATAATATTATAATAATATATATTATATAAATATATATATATATATAATATATATATAATATAATTAATATATATTATATATATATATAATATAAGTTATTATATATATATTAGTATATATTTATATATATAATATATATATATATATAATTATATAATTATATATATATATATATATTATATATATTAATTATATTATATATTATATATATATATGATAATATATATATTATAATATATATATATAAATATAATATATTAATATATATAATATATATACATATATATATATATATATAGAGTAATATTAGATAGTATTATAATTATTATATTATATATATATATATATATAATATATATATATATATATATATATATATTATTTTATATATATATTATAATATAATATATACTATAATTATATATATATATAATATATTATATATATATAGTATATATAGTATATATAGTATCATATATAGTATATTATATAAAACAGTGAGCTTCAAAAAATATTTCTCACTCTGGAACAGGCGAGAAAGTTACTTTTCAATTTCATACTGAGACATGGATTATCCGCAACATGCTTTACCAGCGCAACTTTAGCTTCGACAACATGATAACCAGGAAGTTATCAATTCATTTTGCTGTTGTATAGATAATATTAATAATTTTTATATGAAGGAAATGATATCTTTTTATTTTTATTGATCAAAAGATTACTTTTAATGTTACATACTGTCAATGATGATATTGCTTCGGACGTAGGCCCAATTTTCACCCCCTCCTAAAAATGGACATCAAATTCTTAATTTGCATCTACATTTTGCATTAGGAAAAGAAAACAAACTGTAGCCTTGTTCTGACCACTAAACCGTCGTTTCGAGTGTTTTTCTTTGTCTGCATTCTTTCCTGCCAGAATTTTCATTTTTTTCACAACCTATATTTTTGACACTTCTTTTTCAACTTTACATTTATTTGTTATAACACTTATACTGAAATATGCATAGAATGGTCCATTACCTACAAAAGAATGTACGAAATATTTTTGATTTTAAAATTTCTGCTCAGCCAATATCAAAATTCAAAGACACACTTCATTTGGTTTGAAAATATGAAAAATTCGGGTGATAACTTTTTTTCTGCTCATGCGATCTGGATGAAATTGTCAGAAGCAATTGTCAGTCATGGGAGATGCACTAATTTTACTTTTGATAATCTTTGATATGCATTAGTTTTGGTATTGTACTTGGAGACAAAATTTCAACAAAATTCTATTTGGAGAATTTTGAAATTTCTTTGAGTGTACAAAATCAATTATATAAGTAAAAAGATTGTATCTTGCCCAGGCTATACAAGCCCCTTGAATTTGATGTTGACGGACAAGTAGAAAACAGAATATATCAATATTTCACTTTTCCTAACTAAAATTATGCTTTTTTTTTTTTTTGAGAAAAGTGATATTATTTTTTTTACCCCATCAACATCAAATTTTTCGAAGCATTTATATTGTCGATCGAGATGCATCCTACTCTAGCCTCGAAAAGAAGACAATTCAACAAGAAAAAAAAAAGAAAAAATTTCCCAAATATATCGAGCTACTTGATGCTCTGAAGATTTCACCAAGATCGCAGAGAAGAAAAAAAAAGTAGTATCGCAAGATTTTTCATTTTAATAAACCAAAAAGTCTGGATTTTGAATTTGACATGCAAAGCCAAGAAAATTTTAAAAATCAAAAAAAAACTTCATTTTTTCGTGCATTTTGTAGTTAATGGACCCATTCTATGATATTTCAAGTTTGAAGTCATCTGAAAACTTGTAGAAGGTTTAAGCCAAAAGTTCAAAACATAGGTTTGGAGAATGAAAATTCCGAAAAGCAATTTACTACTAGACACAGAAAAACACTCGAAAAAGGTCAGAATAAGCTACAGTTTCTTCTTGTTCTCAGGCAAAAATTGGCGCAAAAATTAATAATTTTGTGTCCATCTTTGGGGTGAAAATTGGGCGGCAGCCCGAAGCAAAAATATGACCCGCCCTTTATTGAACTAATATAATATATATATATATATAATATATATAATATTTATAATAATATATATATATATTATATATTATAATAGTATATATATATATATATATATATTATTTATGTATATATATATATATAATATATATATATATATAGATATTATATATATATATATATTATAATATATATTATATATATATTATATATATATATATATATATATAATATACTATATTATATATATATATTATATATATTATTATATTATATATATACTATATAATCTTAATCAAGAAACCCCCGAAAAAATTCTGATTACGCCCCTATATTTATAATATAATATATATATATATATAGTATATATATTATATATTATATTATATATATAATATATATATATTATATAAATATAATATATATATTATATATATATATGATATAATTATATTATATGATATAATATAATATAGTATAATACAGTATATATATATATATATATATATTATATATTATATTATTATATAATATATATATATATATAATATATATATATATTATATATATATATATATAGTTATATATATATATATTTATATATATATATATATATATATATATATATATAATATATAGATATTTAGTATAAAATATAGTATTATATATAATATTTTATATATATATAATATACTATATATATAATAAAATCATAATCATCATCCAGCACCCTTCTCTCCAAGCCTGGAGGCTAAGTGCGTAGCATGCATTGGAAACAGAAAAATAGTAATTAGAAGAATATGACGAAAGTCGAAGAGAAAGCCCAGTCTTTCAGCTCCTTTATACCTTATTAGTGAGATAGATCGCCGCAGTCCAGAAAAATTCATTCCTAGAAGCTTCACGGGGATCCCTGACGGGACCCTCCACCATGGGGCATCTCGCCAATGTAAGGATTCGTCCCTAGCCTAGGTGCTTGCCTACAACCCAAACTCCCTCACACCCCGCCATTCACTTCTATTTTTCACCTCTTCTCGGCTCTGCTAAACTCACATTTCTCTCCTCCAGGCATTCCTTTTACTGGACTCAATCCACTTTCCTTCGGATTCTCCCAGCCGGTCGATTCCCAAGCGACCACTCACCCCTATACAGGCTGCTGTAACCACCGACGACTATCATCCAGTTCCTTTTTCACATGACCAACCATCGCAACGTACTTTCTTGATTCCGGCTCATTTATTCCTTTCTTCACACCACACAAACTCTCTAATACGTTCATTCCTATTTTACCAATTCTTATCACACCTAAAACACACCCCTAAAGATTGTCCATCTACATATTGTACTTAAGATTGATTACCTCTTAATCGCATACCATAGTCTCACTTCCATACATTAACACAAGTAACCACATACCTTAGATAATATAATAATATATATATAATATATATATTATATATATATTATATAATATAATATATATATATAATATATTAATTACTATATACTATACTATATATATATATAATAATAATATATATATTATATATATGATATATAATATTATATATATCTAATATATAATTCCAAGCAGGGGGGTGGGGAAAAAGTTTCTTTGCGGAAAAGTTCGGGGCAAAAGGGTCGGGGAAGTCGGTAATTTTCAAAAGGGTGGAGTCGAGCTCGGGAGTCGGATCGAGTTCGGTAATTTTTACAGAGAAAACGGAAGTCGGAGTCGGAAGTCGGAGTCGGTAATTTGCAAGAGGGTGGAGTCGGAGAGTCCGGAGGTCAAAAAATTTTTGAACCCGACTCCACAACCATAGATATATAATATATATATATATATATATATATATATAAGATAATATATACTAATAATAATATTATATATAGTATATATATAATAATATATATATTATATATATATAATATATATATATATATATATATATATATATATATATACTTATATATGTAAATTATATATTATATATAATGATATATATATTATATATAAATATATATATATATATATATATATATATAATATATATATATATATATATATATATATATTATATATTATATATATATAATATATATACGGTATATATAACTATATATAAATAATATAATATATTATATATTAATAATATATATAGTATATATATATAGATATATATATATATATATATATATATATATATAAATATATATAATATTCAATAAATATATATATATATATATATATATATATATATGATATTATATATATTATTATATTATATTAGAATATAGTAATATATATATATTTATATGACAGAATATATTTATATATTATATATATATATATTATATAAATATATATATATATATATATATATTATAATAATATATATATATATATATTATATATATTAAATATATAATATATATATATATAAAATACTATTATATATATATATATATTATAGTATATATATATATATATATATATATATATATATATATATATATATATATATATATATATATATATATATAATATATATATATATAAATATATATATTAAGAGTGGACCGGATAACTGCATCCGTATCTTGAGATATCCGCGTCATTTTTAATATCCGCTTCCTCATCCGAGGATGCTGATACTATTTTTATGAATTATATGTGGATAGCTGATATCAGGAATATCTTATAACTATTAAATTTAAAAATTGAATATAAAGCAAACATAAAATATAAAAATAAAAGTAACAAAAAGGGCAATTAAAAATAAATGAAATAATAAAATTGAAATTAATTAAGCAGCCAATATAAATAAATAGTAAGGAAAAATATAGATAAAGATAAATAATGAAATAAAAAAATTCATATAGTAATTGAAATAAAATAAAAAAAAAAAACTAATGAAATAATAAATGAAATTGCCTTTAATTGCATTTCATCATATATATTAAAGAAATACAGATGATCAACTTCTAACCTTTTCCATATTGGAGGCGGTTAAGGTTGAGGGAAAAGGTTGGAGGAGGGGTTAAGAGTAGGGTCCACGTCTCGCAGCCTGGTATAACATAAATTGGAAATTTAAACGTAATTTATTACTCATATTTACTGGTATAACATATTCATTCGCATAACATAAATTGGAAATTTAAACGTAATTTATTACTCATATCCATTGTGTTTTTTTTTTTCACTTATTACCACAGCTAAAGAAAGGGAGGGTGTTAAATTTAAAAAAAAAATGACAAAAATTTAAATAATAACTAGCCCCACCTAACGGAGATTTTGCAGGTGAGCACAAAAGCAAGCTTTTATGTGAGGGAGATTAAATTCGGCAAGAACGACAGAATATGGAAGAGAATTCCACATGATAGTAGTAATTGGAAAGAAGAAAACACCGCAGTGAACAAGCCTATAGTTCAGAATGTTCTCAAAATATATATGCTTAGAAACTGCGCCCCTTGTACAACAAGGGTGTCATAAGGGTTGTATCATATAAGTGGTCATTCACTGGTCATTGAAAAGTAAGGAAAAGTCACTAAGCTTTTTGCCTTTGTCTTAACCCTATCCCAAAAACGTGTGAAAATTGAACATCTCCCCGTCTCTATATGAGAGCAGTATTCCATTCATGGGATAGTGAGATCCTTGCATGGTTGGAATAACTGATAAGAGGAAAAATAATTTCGCAATCTAAACAGAAACTCCAACTCTTGAGGATACTCTTTCTTGAGGATCCCCAAAGACGTTTTATTTTATGCTAAGGATAATGATATTTATATTATTGACAGGAGAAACGGGAGAACCATCAAAAAAGGCAAACAAATTAGAATGATTTTGTGAGAAAGATTTCCCGTATGGACAGTTAGCGAAAAGCAATGCAAAGTCATCCAATTAGCCCGATTGAAGTACCAGAAAGTATGCTTAGGTTAGGATGGAGCTGTTTGAGAGAAACATTAAAATTATCAGTTAAAAGACTGTGCTCAGATTTATTATTAGGAAAGCAAATGGGATATTTATAGACATAATAATTAGTGGTAAAGCTTAAGTCAAGGGTGAAACAGAATTGATTGAGACAATCAAGAATATGTGATGTTTCCTAATCAGTTGCCCAAGATCTTCGAGAATGTTGAATGATTCTGCCTTCCTTCCTTATATGGATAAGTGTGAAAGAACCCCAACCACTCATCGCTGTGAGCATTGAAATCCCCTAATATAGCACCTCATATTAAACTAACAATGATTAACTGATGAATGAAATATTTTCTACTCAAATATATATATATATATATATATATATATATATATTATATTATATAGTATATATATATATTATATATTATATTATATAATTAAATAATTTATAATCTATACATTTAGTATATATATAAATAATATAATATATATTAATATATTATATTATTATTAATATATATATTATTTATATATATAATATATATATATATATTATATATATAAATATATATTACTTATATATTATTTTATATATATATATATAGTATATACTTTGTTTTTTTGTTTGTTTTTTACATGATACCACCACTCACGAGCAAAGCCCTTTTCAAAAAGAGGGGGCATAAAATAAAACATAAATAAATAATAATAAAAAAAAATTACATTAAAGGCACCGGATTAAAAACATGAAAGAAAAGTAAAGCCCACCCTGACCCTTATCTAACGCAATTCCTTCAGAGTTGGCGCAGACGCGGACTTAAAAAGAGGAGATTGAATATTGCTGATGAAAACTTGAATCAGCTCTAGATTCTTGGATGAAAGATTGTCGCTGAAAGAAAGAGGTCACAACGCAGTATTCTTGAGTCTCCAATATTCACAACAATTTCATGAGTGAACAAGGCACCTCTTGTGTTTACAAGGGCGACGGCCAGTGGTAGAGGAATGCCAGTATTCAATGTCATCTCGACACCTGCCGTTGTTAATACTTATAAAAAAGAGATAGTGCACCAACGTCACGAAGCGCAGAGAAAAGGGGTCAAGGGAGTCAGAAAGTATTAGACAGTTTATAAGCCTCTTAACCTTGCTTCAACCTAATCCGGGATCCACCCCAAATGTGCGGAAACAGTATGCCAACAGGGCGAATAAGCCTCCTTATATAATCTGGAGTATCTGAGTTGTATATATATAATATAGTATATATATATATATAATATAGTATATAATATATATATATATTATATATATTACTATATATACCGTATATATATATATTATTATATATATATTATAAATATATATATATATATATAAAAATATCAGATTTACCCTAGCTAAAAACTTCATCATTGCTGCTCAAAAACATATAAGCTCTCCGCATCGGAAATCCGCGAATATATATATAATTATATATATATATAATATAATATATAGTATTAATATATATATATATATAAATATATATATATATAATATATATAATATATATATATATTATATATATTATATATATAAATTTATATATATATATTTTATATAGAGTATATATATGAAAATATTATATATAATATATAAA